>JAOBBC010003606.1:0-13090 GCA_025388495.1 Curcuma longa
GCCTCTCTCTCTTTGAGTGTGTTTCAGGTGCGATTCCGGTCCAGCTCTCCGATTCAACCTCTCCTCTGCGTCTGGTCCTAGGATCGTCTTCGTTAAACAGTTCGTTGACTGGTGGCTTGACCATCCGCGGTATTTAGCCGGAACAAATTGGCGTCGTCTATGAGAACACTGAGCTAAGACAACGTGATGGTAAACACTAGAAGAACTGTCGACAATCGCGATTCTGTAGTCGCAGGAACCCAGGCGACATGGTGTCCCTGATGCAAGCGCAGCTCGAACAGCTGATTGACCAAGTGGTGCAAAAGACTCTGTGAAGTCAACAACTTCCGCCACCGCCAGCCAGGGAGGTTCCCCACCCCTTTGTCGGTGGCCAGGTAGCCAGTCAGGTCCCTTTACCTAGCCTGACCCTACCTCCGATAGTGGCCTCTATCCATCGGGAGGTGCCCTCCCCCCACGAGGACTCTCATGAATCTAGGGTAGGGGAAGCCCCCCTGCATGATCGAAAAGGGAAAGCTCTGGCTCCCTCGTAGGAAGAAATGGAAGATACTCCCTTCTCTAGGGAGGTCCTTGACCAGGAGCTGCCTCCTCACTTTAGGTAGCCGCAAATCAGTGAATACACCGGCACCACGGACCCAGAAGACCATCTGTGCCGCTTCAAGAACACGACCTTATTGCATTGGTACACCGACAGAGTAAAGTGCAGGGTTTTCTTGAATACCCTGTCCGGCTCAGCGTAGAGGTGGTTCAAGCACCTCCCGACCTCCTCCATTCGCACCTTCAAGGACTTCAAGGCTGCTTTCTTGCACCAGTTTACCAACAGCAAGAAATATCAACAAACACATCTCAATCTGTTTACCCTGAAGCAAAAACCCAGGAAGACTTTGAAAGAATATCTCCAACGATTTGATTGAGTTGTTTGGGATGTACCCTCCACCCTCTCCGATATCCTCATTAGTGCTCTCACCCAAAGACTAACAAAAGGTGATTTTTTAGGTCCTTGATGAAGAAGCCACCTAGTAGCTATCCGCAACTACTAAAGCAAGCGACCAAGTACATCCATTTGGAAGAAACCCAACTCGCTCGCAAGGTGGATGGAAGCCCTGCCCCTCGTCTAGACAAGAAGCCAACCCCCCTTCGCCGAGGCGGGAGGCTCCCCTGAAAGTGCTCAACTACAGGGATGGGCGCGTAGTCTAGGCGGTGGAGTCTGCCCCCCTTTTCATGGCGGAACCTAGTCATGTAGGAGAGAAGTCCATCCGTTTTTGTACGTACCATCAATCCCATGCGCATGGTACGGATGAATGTAGGCAACTCGCCTAAGAGGTGAGCCGCATAATAAAAGAAAAACAACACGCTCGAGGAACATTTTTCCTAGCTCCTCAGCACACCCCCGCTCCAGAAAGGCGATGTGAGAATTTTACTCCACGTCGCTATTTGCCCCCAGCCAACGCAGCTCCCCGCCGAGAAAGAGATCAACGGCGGCGTCCCTCTCCACCCAGGTCAGATCCCCGCCGCAATGCCCTTCAAGAGGAAAACAGCAGACGAGACTGGCATCACGATGAGCCTTGAGAGGAGTGCCAACTTGCCCTCCGAGATGTGCAAGACAACACCGTATACCGTGGAGATATCAACATGATCTTCGGGGGAGCCACAGACGGGGACTCCCATCGTGCCCGGAAGAGTCATAGCCGAAGCCTCGAAGCATATGACATTGAAGCAAGTAAGAATGGTCCCCTCATTCATTTTGGCCCACAGGACATGGCCGGAGTTTCCATGCCCCATGATGACGCTTTGGTCATCCGGGCCACCATTGCCAACTACAACGTGTCACGGGTCTTTGTTGATATCGACAGCTCTGTCAACGTCCTCTACAAGGACGCTTTCGACAAAATACAGATCGACAAGCAGGAGCTACACCACATGTCTACCGCCCTCTTCAGGTTCTCAAGGCATGAGGTGCAACCACTGGGCCAGATCAGCTTGCCACTGTCCCTGGGAGAGGAGCCGTTGAGGCGCACGCGAAGCATTATCTTTGCGGTGGTGGATGTATCCTCCGCCTACAATGTTATACTGGGGAGACCAGCCCTCAGTGCCTTCTAGGTGGTCGTGTCCACCTTTTATCAGACGATCAAGTTCCCCGTTGCTGACCAAGTGGGGATGGTGAGCGGGGACCAAGGCACTGCACGTCGGTGCTATGTGGATATGGTGCAAGCCGACTGTAAGAAAGTGAGGATCGCTGGAGGTGAGGTTCAAGCTCTCGATGAAACACCTCCCTCTCCCGCTGCTTGCCAGAAGGAGGAGGTGCAGATTGTACCAGGGAGGCCAGAGCGCGTCACGCAAATAGCTTCAGGTCTGACGCCGGAACTCAAGGAATCGTTGACAGCGTGCCTCATCCAGAACAATAATGACTTTGCGTGGTCACCCCAGGAGGTCAGCGGAGTCTCTCCCAGCCTCATGGAGCATCACCTCAACATTCTTCCTAGTTCCCGCCCAGTAAGGCAAAAGAAACGAAGCTTCGCGCCAGCACAACATGTCGTTATAAGGGAGGAGGTGAGCAAGTTAAAGGAGGCTAGATATATCCAAGAGGTGCAGTTTTCTTCTTGGCTCGCCAACGTAGTCCTCGTCCCCAAGCCTGGCAACAAATGGAGGGTTTGCATCAACTTCTGAGATCTTAACAAGGCCTACCCAAGGGGTTGTTATCCCCTCCCGCGTATCGATCAATTGGTCGACTCTACGGTCGGCTGTGAACTAATATGTATGCTGGATGCTTATCAGGGATATCATCAAATCTCTCTTGCTATAGATGACTAAGAGAAAGTTAATTTTATTACCTTCGATGGTACTTTTTGCTACACCGTGATGCCTTTTGGTCTTAAAAATGCTAGCACCACTTATCAATGACTCATGGATAGAGTCTTCCGGCAGCAAATCAGGCGCAATATCGAAGTATATGTGGACGATATCTTGATCAAGTCCACTCGGACTAAGACCCTACTGTCTGACATTAATGAGACGTTCGCAACCCTAAGAAAGCATGGGCTCAAGCTTGATCCCTACAAATGCATGTTTGGCGTCAAAAGAGGACGGTTCTTGGAGTACATCATCACCGAAAGGGGGATAGAAGCCAACCCAGAAAGGATTTAGGCCCTGCAGAACATGACCTCTCCTCGCAATGTCAAAGAAGTCTAGAGCCTAGTGGGGGTGAATCACTGCTCTCTCGTGGTTCATTTCTCATTTAGCAGAGAAAAGCCTTCCTTTCTTCAAGATACTACGCAAAGCTTCTCACTTTCTTAGGACGCCAAGTGTGAGGAAACTTACGCCGCCCTCAAGGCTTATCTCCTGACTCTCCTGATCCTGTCCAAACCAGTGGAGCAGGAACCTCTGTGGGTCTATTTGTCTGCATCTGAAAATGCTTTGGGGTCTGTATTGATCCGACAAGAAGGTAAAACCCAACAACCTATCTACTTCTCAAGTCATCTACTCAAAGATGTGGAAACACGGTATACTACTTTAGAGAAACTAGCTCTGTCGCTGATTCTCATTGCCCGCAAGCTTAGACCTTACTTCCTATCCTACCCCATCATTGTGCTCACCAACAGCACTCTGGGTAAGGCAATGACGAACCCCGAAGCCTCAGGCCGAATGATCAAGTGGACTACAGAGCTTAGTGAGTATGACATCCAATACCAGCCGAGGGTTGCCATCAAAGCACAGGCTCTGGCCGACTTCCTCACTGAAGTACTTGGACCTATGGAGCAAGAAGCATGGAAGATCTATGTTGACGAATCTACTACCAAAAGCAGCAGTGGCGTGGGTGTGCTCTTGCAATCACCACAAGGCAACTCACTACAGTTAGTTGTCAAACTACAATTCCGCGTCTCCAACAACGAAGCTGAGTATGAGGCCCTACTCGCAGGCCTCCAAGCCGCCAAACATGTCGGAGCTCACAAGGTCATCATCCACTTGTATTCACATCTCGCCTCACACCAGCTAGTGAGAGCATTTGAAATCGGCAACGATCGACTTCAACGTTATGCCGAAGCCTTCGACAAGCTAAAGGCGGAGTTTCAAGAAGTCACGATCGTGAAGATCCCTCGAGCAGATAATCATAAAACAGATGAATTGGCCAAGTTGGCTAGTGCTATGCAGACATGAACAATCGAGGAACCCACTATGCAGGAGCAATTAGTAGCCCACATTGAGCATACTTCTCTGTCGGCTTCATCGACCAACTGCAAACCCCTTTCATCTCTTTTCTCAAGACAGGAATCATACCTGATGGAGTGGGGCTTTCACGCATCTTCAAGCAGAGGACTGCCTGCTTCACTCTCATCAGGGGCGTTATCTACAAAAAGGCTTTCTCCCGTCCTCTTCTGAAATGCCTGAGCGATATGACGCCGACTACGTTATGAGGGAAATCTATCAAGGCTGTTGTTGAAACCATGTAGAAGGAAGAACGCTGGAACGAAAGGTCTTATTAGCCTGCTATTTCTAGCCTACTCTTCAGGTTGATGCCGCCTGACTCGTCAACACCGGCTAAAACTGCCAAAGACATCAGCACATCTTGCATCGGCCCACTGAATTCCTGAAGACCTCCACTGTATCCTGCCCCTTCGATTAGTGGAGTATGGACATAATGGGGCCTTTCCCTACAGGTCAAAACCAGAAGAAGTTCCTGCTAGTCGCCGTCAACTACTTCTCCAAGTGGATGGAAGCAGAACCTTTGGCGTATAAAAGGCATATCAAATCGTTAGACGTGACTTCTCTCTAGCCTCTTAGCTTGCACATACCGCCAAAAGGAAGATATTGGTGTCAGATCCAATCTTCTCCTACGCTTTTTCCATGTATACGCGGCCAAAAGCGGAGGGGACAAAAGGGAGTTACTTTCTATAGCGTGTGGCGACACGAGGCGTACGTTAGCCGACCCTACAGATGAAACCCTAATGTAGGTTATAAAAAGAGTAACTCACCACCATGCAAAAGGTCTGCTCTCTGAAACTCTGACTGTTCTTACTACTTGCTCTTCGTTCTCCTTATCCTCACCGGAACCCTAACTTAAACGTCAGAGTGGCTTGCCAGGACTCTCCGACGCTTTGAGTGTGTTTCAGGTGCGATTCTGGTGCAGCTCTCCGATTCAACCTCTCCTCTGCGTCTGGTCTTAGGATCGCCTTCCTCAGACAATTCGTTGACTGGTGGCTTGACCATCTACGGTATTTAGCCGGAACAAATTGGTGCAATTTATGGGAACACTGAGCTAAGACAACGTGATGGTGAACACTAGAAGAACTATCGACAATCGCAATTCTGTGGGCGACCAAAACCCAGGCGACATGGTGTCCCTGATGCATGCGCAGCTCGAACAGCTGATTAACCAAGTGGTGTAAAAGACTCTACGAAGTCAACAACTTCCGCCACCGCCGACCGGGGAGGTTCCCCACCCCTTTGCTGGTGGCCAGCCAGCCAGACAAGTCCCTTTGCCTGGCTCGACCCTACCTCCGATCGTGGTCTCTATCTATCAGGAGGCGCCCTACCCCCGCGAGGACTCTCATGAGTCTAGGGCAGGGGGGAGCCCCTTGCATGATCGAAAAGGGAAAGCTCTGGCTCCCTCAGAGGAAGAAATGGAAGATACTCCCTTCTCTAGGGAGGTCCTTAACCAGGAGATGCCTCCTCACTTTAGGCAGCTGTAGATCGGTGAATATGTTGGTGCCCCGATTAATTTTGATGTGATCAACCGAGTTAAGTTAGGTCCTGTGTTATTCTAATCCCTTTGCTAAGTATGCAGGAACTTAGGTACGGAGGAAGTCGAGCGTAAGACGTAGCGGACGAGAAGGGTTGCGCGAGAAAGTGAGCTGACGGGTTCGGTGCAATCTGAGGGACGCAGAAGCTACGGAAGAATACGCCAGTCGAGTGAGAAGGACGTGTGCAACTTTTGAGAGACGAGAAGCCGGGAGGAAGCATGCTTGAGGGGCGAAAGGCCGAAGTCGGGTTCGAGTGAGCCTAACTCCGATTGGCCAGAAATCACCTAAAAGATCTACCTACAAAAAAGTCAACTGAGTTAACTTTGACCAAGTCAATCAAGTTGACTTTGACCAAGTCAACTCTTGACTTGGACCAGGCTTGACCAAGTTGAAAGTTTGACCATTGACTTTTTGACCGTTGACTTTGATCAGTTTTATCTTTTATCAAGATAAATACTTAATTTTTATTAATGATAATTCTCTTTATCTTTTATTAAAGATAAAGTTTATCCTTATTTAATCAACGGCTAGGATCAAAGTCTATCTCTGATCAATGGTTAGGATAGCATCAACGGATCAACGACCAAGAGAAAGTTTATCTACGATCAATGATCCAGATTTATTCTCTTGGGTTATAAATAAGACTTAGAGTTTTAGAAGTGAGATCATCAATTACTGTTGTAATCTTCTCTATAAGTCTGTGCTACAATTGTAAAGGCTTTTCCGCCTAAAGGAGTTTTTGATTAAGCATTAACTGTCTTAGAAGCAACGATCCAGATGTAACCAAGTTTTTCTTAAAGATGAGTGCTAATTCTCTTAACCGTCTACTCACCCCCTCTAGCCGGTCTAACTTGATCCTACAAGTGGTATCAGAGCGAGTTTGTCGCAGAAGGACTAATCGCCAACTGCAGCACCGTCAACCAAAATGGTCGGACCCGTCATCTACCCGCCAAAATTCGAGGGGAAGTTCGCCGAATGGAAGCGCAAGATGGAGGTATTCTTCACGACTAAATTTGAATTATTTATAATAATGCAGTTTGATTTTGCAGCTCCCGTAGAAAAGGATTTAACTAAATGGAGCAAGAAGGAGCAATCTGATTTTGTGGCGAATGGAAAAGTAGTTTACCATCTACTTTCTGTATTCCCGGCACAAGAGGTCAACCAAATCGGTACATATGCATCTGCGAAAGAACTCTGGAAAAAATTCCTAGAGTTACACAAGGGACTTTAGAGGCCAAACTCGCCAAAAGGGACCTTCTCCGGAACCAACTGATCAACCTCCGGATGGAAGAAGGTGAAATGGTAGCGCATCTACACTCAAAGATAAAAGGTTTAATAACTGAACTAACAAACTCGGAGAAAAGATAAGTAACCGAGATTCGCTAAGGTACACTTTAAACTCTTTTCCAAGAAATTATGATTGGTTTTCCTATGTCGATTCATTTTTTATTGCTAAGGATCTCCAGACAACTACACTCGAGAATCTATTTTCCACGTTCGAACTTCACGAATCCAGATTTGCAGGAAATAAAAAGGGGAACAATATAGCTTTGAACTTCACAAATCAGAACAAAAATCCATATCCACGAATGACGAAGAAGAAGGAAAAGCATACTTGGTAAAGAAATTTAAAAAGTTTATTAAAACTAATAAGTTTTCGAGAATGCAGACAAAAAGGTGATCTCTGAAAAGACTGACAGTCAAGTGCTACAACTGTGACGAAGAAGGTCACATAAAAGACAACTGTCCTCAACTCAAGAAAGAGAAGAATTACCAACTTAAGAAGAAGAAAGCACTGAAAGCAACGTGGGATGACACGTCTTCCGACGATTCAGAACACGAAGAGTATGTTGGACTTACTTTAATGGCAAGTCATCACGAGGAGGACGACGAAGAAAGCACATCGGAGATGAGCATCGATCAAGGGGAAGAGTCATCCGATGAAAGCAGCAGCAACGATGAACCATTAAGCGATAGGTATGACGACATGGTAAGTGAGGTATGCAAACTATCTCCTGAAGAATTATTTTTTGTTATAAAATCTCTTTTTAATAATTTATGCAAAAATAGGAGAAAACTTTTGAATTTGAAAAAATAATTATCTACATCATGTCCATTAAGCATGTTTGATAATTTAAAAAATAGAAATGAAAATTTAGAAAATTTAGTTGCGAAATTAGAAATTGATATTACATGTCTGTGATAGAAAAAGAATTATTGTACTCAAGAGTTAAATTGGTATGTGAAAAATCATAAGAGTCAACTTAGAAAAATTTCTAGAAACTATGTACCCCAAAATTTTTAATTAACCCGTTAGATAGGTACTTATTTTGGGTTCCTAAATTTTTTTAAATTGATTTTTATTACATATGTACTTAGTTGACTAACTTTTTTATTATTTTAGAAAATTCAGTTCGATTAGTTTTTGCTAAAGAAAAATTATGTTTTTATTTTTTTTTCTCAATGCATAGAGATGTCATCCATCAATTGGAAATTTTTTAAAATTTTTTGAAGAATTTTTTAATTTTCATGATTTCTCATTCAAAATTCATATTCTAAATCTTAAAAATAGATAAAAATTTTATTTTCTTAGATCCAATTTTTCTGGATTCAAATATAAACAGTAGACTTCAGTGAAATTTTATTCAAATTTTTTTTGAAGTGTTTTTAAATTTTTAAATATTTACTCTTCAAAAATTTCTCTCTATTAGTATTTGATTTATTTTTGGATTTAGCGAACAATTTTAAAGTTGAAAATTTTTATACAAACTCAAATCTTTATTTTCCACTTATACAGAAAGTTTAGATTTTTCTAACAGATTTTTTATTTTCTATGAATTTTTTATTAAAATCAGATTTTTTTAAATTTTAAATTCTGATAGAAAATTTATTTTGATCAGATTCAATTTTTCCTGATCTACACATTATGTGTTGTCTTTGTCAAAAAAATCTTTATTTTTTAATGTAATTTCTAATTTTAAAAATTTATTCTTCAAAATTTTATTATTTGAATATTTAATTTACTTTTCCTCACAGAAAATTTAATTAATTTTAAAAATTTTGTACTGTTCCCAAACTTTTTATTTAACTTTCATAAAAAATTTTAAATTTTTATGACAATGAAATTATTTTCTATAAATTTTTAAGTGAAAATACAAAATACTTAGCTAAGTCATTTTTGACAACTAAATTTTTTATGATTTGGTCTACATTTATTAGATACTTATTTTTAGTTTTTTTAATTTAAATTGGACTTGCACGTTTTTTTCCCTTACTTAGTTTTAAATATCCCATTTTTGCTGTGATCAAAGGGGGAGAGTAGGCTGAAGTTTAAGAGGAGGTTATAATTTTGACATGCAAATATCTTTTTATGCTTAACTATTTATTTAGTTTGATTGCTTTTATTATTTTTTGGTTTAACTCTAACTGAATCTGGGTTGATGCACATCAAAAAGGGAGAGATTGTTGGTGCCCCGGTTAGTTTTGATGTGATCAACCGAGTTAATATAGGTCCTGTGTTATTTTAATCCATTTGCTAAGTGTGCAAGAACTTAGGTACGGAGGAAGTCTAGCATAAGACGTAGCAGACGAGAAGGGTTGCGCGAGAAAGTGAGCCGACGGGCTCGGTGCAATCAGAGGGATGCGGAAGCTACGGAAGAGTACGCCAGTGGAGCGAGAAGGACGTGCATGACGTCTGAGAGACGAGAAGCCGGGAGGAAGCATGCTTGAGGGACGAAAGGCCAGAGTCGGGTTCGGGTGAGCCTAATTCCGATTGGCCAGAAATCACCCAAAAGATCTACCTACAAAAAAATCAATCAAGTTGACTTTGACCAAGTCAATCAAGTTAACTTTGACCAAGTCAACACTTAACTTGGACCAGACTTGACCAAGTTGAAAGTTTGACCATTGACTTTTTGACAATTGATTTTGATCAATTTTATCTTTTATCAAGATAAATACTTAATTTTTATTAAGTATAATTCTCTTTATCTTTTATTAAAAATAAAATTTATCCTTATTTAATCAACAGCTACGATCAAAGTCGATCTCTGATCAATAGTTAGGATCGCATCAACGGATCAACGACCAAGAGAAAGTTCATCTACGATTAATGATCCAGATCTATTCTCTTGGGCTATAAATAAGACTTAGAGTTTTAGAAGTGAGATCATCAATTACTGTTGTAATCTTCTCTCTAAGTCTGTCCTACAATTGTAAAGGTTTCTCTATCTAAAGGAGTTTTTGATTGAGCGTTAACTACCTTGGAAGCAATGATCTAGTTGCAACCAAGTTTTTCTTAAAGACGAGTGCTAATTCTCTTAACCGTCTATTCACCCCCTTTAGCTGGTCCAATCCGATCCTACAGAATACACTGGTACCACAGACCCAGAAGACCATCTGTGCCACTTCGAAAACGCGACTTTGTTGCATCGGTACACCGACAAAGTAAAGTGCAGGGTTTTCTTGAATACCCTGTCCGGCTCAGCGCAGTGGTTTAAGCGCCTCCCGACCTCCTCCATTCGCACCTTCAAGGACTTCAAGGTTGCTTTCTTACACTAGTTTGCCAACAGTAGGAAATATCAACAAACACTTCTCAATCTGTTTACCCTGAAGCAAAAACCTAGGGAGACTTTGAGAGAATATCTCCAACGATTCGATTGAGTTTTTTGGGATGTGCCCTCCACCCCCTTCGATATCCTCATTAGCGCTCTCACCCAAGGACTAATCAAAGGTGATTTTTTTCAGGTCCTTGGTGAAGAAGCCACCTAGTAGCTATCCGTAACTGTTAGAACGAGCGACCAAGTACACATTTATATACTCATGGTTAGCAGTTTGTCGAATAAATGCTCGCTCGACCATAGAAATGTCAAACTCCATCACAACACAAAACCCTAATGCATTGCATAAGGAGGAAGTGGAGAGACATTTAGTTTATTTACAAATTCAATCCACATCCCAATTACTAGTAGATGTAAATGTTACTTACGAAGAATTAGATGATGGAGAGATGTCCAATAGTGAGGAGGTTGATGTATCAATAGAGTTTGGCAATAAAGACTAAGAAACTGTTAATGTTAATGATTTATATAGTAGTGATGATTAAATTCTAGGATTGAAAACTATGTTAAAGTAAATTTCTAAGGTTGATTGATCTACTTTTTTTTCTAACCTTGTAATGTTAGAAATCGTAAAGGAGGGCACAACAAAATCAACACCATAGCAAAACCAACACCAGAGCAAACCAGTACCATGATGTTGTGGTGTTGGTTTGGTTTTTACTATAGGACAATTTAATTTATATGTAAATCTCCCAGGTTCAATAATATAGGACATTAATGTATTGATTTGATTATTATTTAAAACTTATATATTTTATAGATATAATTATATATGTCAAATCGTACATTGGTACAGAATGGGAAGATTATACTAAAAATTATTGATGATAAGTAAGTATTTTTATTATATATTGTTAAATAATTGATGTTATTACTAATTCATATTTATATAGTCTTTTTTTCTTATTTTGAAATATTAAAGATTTTTTAATGTAGTTGTACTCCCAATGGTCATAATATATCAGCATACATCACTCAAAATGTAAAGAAGGTCATTGCACTTTTGATTATACATGAAGGCATATAGACCAAGGCATTAAAGATTTCTATTATGGTGAATTTTTGATAAGGATTTAAATATTATTGATATTGTATAACATCTCCTTATACTAATTTTCTTGATATTGTTGTAGAAAAAAAATTATTTGGAAGCTAGGACACGAGGTCGAATTTACCTTTATCGTGGCCAACTGTAATTTTTCGATTTACCTCCTCACAGATGATCGTAGGGCTGACCGTGTGGGGCTGCTGGGGTGGCGAATTCTATCTTTTTGTAGAAGAATAGGACACGAGGTCAAATTTAAAGCAACATGGAAGTTGTATTGTCAAAAATAATATAAAGAATTATTATACAAGTGGAGATATTCCAGATGAGATTTGAGATGCTTGGAAGAAAATTTGGACGGTAGTAAATTGGCAACAAAATTCAGATATTGCTCGAAACAATAGAAATACTGAGGTCGCTGTTCAAGTACAAGAACCGCAAAGTACACGACTGGATCATGATCTATTGTAGAATATGCATTAGAGTTGGTGAGTTTACAATAAATTTGTATAAGTACTTCTTTATAATTATCAATAAACTTATTTTAATTTATAAATAAATTTATTTATGCAAGAAGATACTTTACAATGACCAATCAATTGCTGAGAGTTATTCGCAATATGCATTGATGAAAGGAAGACACTTTTGCCTATGCTCAATCATAAGCCATAGACATTAGTATTTAATCTGTATAACCTCTCACATTTCACAATGACTAGCTTTATTATTTATATATTCAATAATAATAATAATCATTGCTTTTACATAGGACTATATGACTGCTTGAGTTGTATAGGTGTCTCAGCCTATTGTACAGGAAGAGGAGCCACAAATTTCATCACATGATGTTATAAATGATATGTATTATGAGGTTATCGATGGAAGCAAAAAGAACTCCCTCTACGACTTTGACTCTGAATCAAAGATTGCATTTGATCGTCTGTTGTGTGCTCTTAGGCTCAGTGGTCGCCCGAGTTCTTCATTTGCTAAAGTGCTAGTGTTAAAGGCAGAAAATCAAGAATTAAGAGCTCGGGTTATGACAATAGAGCAGTTAATGGAAGATGGGATCCAGGCGATAGTGGAAGAACGGATCCAGGTGATAGTGGAAGATCGGGTCCAGGCGGTAGTGAATTATTCGATATAAGATTTCATGTCTCGTTTTATGTTGTCTCATTCATTAGCTCATCATTATACTTTTTTTTTTTTGACTTTTTTAAGTCTCTATGGTTTTGATTCGTATAAGACTTAAGATCCTAGAACTACTGATTATAAGTCTCTATGGTTTTGATTCGTATAAGACTCAAGATCCTAGAACTACTGATTAGTAGATGGTACATATTGTGGATTTATGTCATAAATATTTTTTGATAAATACTTGTATTTTAAAATTGATGATTTGAATATCATTACTAAATATTAAATTGATTGTGGTTGATATTGTAATTGTGTAGATTTGAATATAGTTACCGTGTGATATTATAATTTTGTACCAATTTTTATATATATATATTAAAATGTATTATACTAAATAATGTTAAAATAGTGATGGATTTAAAAATTCCGCCGCTAATTTAGCAACAAAATTTATATTTTAGTCGTTAAAATTAGCGATCGAATTTAAATTTGATCGTTGATTTTAGCGATCGAAATATAAATTTAGTTGTTAAAGTTTAATGATCGATTTTATTTAG
>JAOBBC010003701.1:0-13089 GCA_025388495.1 Curcuma longa
CACTTGGACTTTTCTTTGCCAAGACTACGCTTGGACTTTTCTTTGCCAAGACTACGCTTGGACTTTCCTGCAAACTTGCATCACACACGTTAGATCAACAAGAATTGCCTAACTTCAAACATAGTTTAGCCAAACATTGAAACTCAATGCACTTGGGGCAGCTATTGCACCAACAACAAGCTCTTCATTCTTGTGCTCTATGGGTCATGCCAATTACATCGATACCCGTTGATCAGTGTTGATGTGCAAGCCCAAGAGTTGCCTTGCCGCAAGGAAATAGGATCTCTACCGGATTCAAACTCATAAAAAGGGTGTGGTATTGATATCAAATATAAAATATTTTTAGAGTATTAATATTATTAGAATATGTTTCAGGTTTTTAAAAAGTATTTATCATTTCGTCCTTAATTATAAACACATCTAATAGAACATGTGACTCTAATTACCACGATATTATTCTCGTAAATGATCCGAAGGGTCATAGTAGTTTGGCAAAATGGTAACATTTTTGCCATGGGTAAACAAAAATAGGCTCAAGCCCAAATAAATCTAAGAAACAGGGTAACAGATAGTAGCCAGCCATTTCCCCGTTCGAATATATGCTTTGCTTGTGGTTGAATCGCCAAGCCTCTCTCCCTTCGCCACCAGGATGGGACGCGTAATCCGTGCGCAGAGGAAGGGAGCGGGGTCGGTTTTCAAGTCCCACACCCACCATCGTAAGGGGCCAGCCAGGTTCCGCAGCCTCGACTACGGGGAGCGCAACGGGTTCCTCAAGGGCGTGGTGACGGAGATCATTCATGATCCCGGACGTGGCGCACCACTTGCCCGTGTCACCTTCCGCCACCCCTTCCGCTTTAAGTTGCAGAAGGAGCTCTTCACCGCCGCCGAGGGGATGTACACCGGCCAGTTTGTTTACTGTGGTCGCAAAGCCACCCTCATGGTTGGAAACGTACTCCCCCTCCGATCCATTCCTGAGGGTGCCGTTGTCTGCAACGTGGAGCACCACGTCGGCGATCGCGGTGTCCTTGCCCGCGCCTCTGGCGACTACGCCATCGTGATTAGCCACAATCCTGACAACGGTACAAGCAGGTTGTCTTGTGCCCCTTGTTTCGTTTATTAGTGATCATTTGTTTATTCAACTAGAATTCTCAGTGGTGGAAAAAATTCGATTTGCCGAATAAAAACTTGATCTTTGTTATTTCATAAACACAATAACAATCAAACTCTTAATTTAGTACAGAATCGATGATCTTGTTGCTGATATGATTATCCTTTGTGCGTTTGTTAGTTCAGCCTCTACTACTAGACTTGCTTAGATTATCTTAGTAATGATTCTTGTCCCGATTAAATAGTTGGGATACACTTGACGACTGTTGTATCAGAGGGAAGGCGAGAAACATAACGTTTTGACAATGTATATATGTTGGAAAGAATTGCAGATACAAGTTATAGGCCCATTTGGTCGCCTATTTTGCTCGCTCATCGATTACTACTCTAAGATGGAAGTGGCATTGCCAAGTGATACATTGATTTGTTCCTATCAGGATCTTCAATCAATTATCATGTATTATGATTAATATGAGAGCTTGTTGACAGGTTAGAATTTATTTAGATTAGATGGGAAAAAATTCAGCTCATTTAACTGACTCCTTTCATTGTAGTATTTTGCTAGAGTTTATTGCAAGGTTTGAAAAAGCATGTACGCATGGTTTGTAGTCTACCCATTGCATAGCGCATATGCAGTATGCATCATACAGTTTGTATTAAAAAATATGTATATTGAAATCTAAGGAATTTATTGTTTGGAAAACAATGGTTTAAGTTAACACTTAAAAGTTAAGTGGTTAAATATGCTAGATTTGGATTTTAAGTATAGTTATAAACCAATATCCAACGCAGTGTATCAATTGATTAAATCACATGTGGTCCTGGACCTTTACTTAGCTGAGTCCATTTGCTAGATTGAGTTACATCCACTGGTTAACTGTTAATTTATTGATTTTATTCTAGAACTATAAATTTAGGTGATAAAGTAGATTAACTAATTGTGCTCCTTTTCACATCTGGAAATATGAAATTCAGACTCTTTTTTTTCTTCCACACCATAAGTCTCTTTTTGATATTCATCTTATGAAAGAGTATGAAAAAAAAAGATAAATTTTCCTTATTTGATCATATTAGAAGGGAATTTTGGGATTGCTAAATCATGGATAAGATATCTATCAAATGTAATAGAAACATCATAGTATTTTTTTTACTCCTACGAAAGGAAGGTCATGTAAATAAGTTCAACATTGAAAAGTGAAACATATTTTATTATGTATGATTTTGTGCATAGTAATAAAAGTAATTAAAAATTAAATCTATCTTATATCGATATAACAAGTACCTATAGATAATAAAACATAAACAAATGTTAAAAATAATTTATTAGTACATATGGATTCATAAATATTGACATAAAATTAGAATAACCGACTTGCGATTATATTTTAAATGGAGGATGTTAAAAAATTTCTTAATCTATTTATTGTTACAGTAGGTTAACATATCTAAAGGAATAATAAAAATAACTAAAAATTAAATCAGATTCATGAGCTATTTTTACTGGTCTTTTTGCATGTCGAGTTCATGAGCTAAAGCCAATCTGGAGAAATGTGGTTCTGAGTTTTCCATTCCAACTGGTGGTCCAATATGAATTTTATGACTATAATTTTAATTTAATTTCGTTTGATTTGAATTTTAGTTTAAATGAATCAAATAAGATTTTTGAACTGCCATATACTGGTCAATATATGGTCGTCTTTAACTATTTGCTTGGGTTGCTTCATATGTGGCTGGGGCTCAAGTAGGGCTTTCTAAAACCATGGTTCAATGTGTATTCTGATCAGATCTTGGTCATCAAAACCATGATATAGAGAACAAGTATATAAAAACACCTGTATTTTCAGCGTTAAGGCTCATAACTCTTGCATCCTGAACAAATAGAAATTTCTTAGTATTTCATGGGTAGTTGGTATAATAACTGTGAATAGCAGTATTTCAGTGCGTGAACATCATTATAAAAAATAGTCTCATAGAAGTGATCTTGATGTTTTTAGAAGCTATTTAGTGTTTTCCTTGTTATGTATGATGCCCACTCATGTTCTTGTGC
Source organism: Curcuma longa (assembly GCA_025388495.1). Classification (NCBI taxonomy): domain Eukaryota; kingdom Viridiplantae; phylum Streptophyta; class Magnoliopsida; order Zingiberales; family Zingiberaceae; genus Curcuma; species Curcuma longa. The sequence goes on from JAOBBC010003701.1 coordinate 3,155, forward strand.
AGCTTCTTCAGATCCTTTTCCTTTGCAGCCATTTTATGTAACTGAATGTTATCATCCTCTGCCCAACTTCTTAGAATGGTTCCTAGTTGCTATGTTCTTACCAACTCTTATTAATAATAGGATCAAGCTTCCCTCTGGTGCCAAAAAGATTGTTCCAAGCAACTGCCGTGCTATGATAGGACAGGTTGCGGGTGGTGGTAGAACTGAGAAGCCTCTCCTCAAGGCTGGCAATGCCTACCACAAGTTCAGGGTGAAGAGAAACTGCTGGCCAAAGGTCCGTGGTGTGGCAATGAACCCTGTTGAGCATCCTCACGGAGGAGGTAATCACCAGCACATTGGTCATGCCTCTACTGTCCGTCGGGATGCTCCTCCTGGGCAGAAGGTTGGTCTCATTGCTGCAAGGAGAACAGGCCGTCTTAGGGGGCAGGCTGCTGTCACTGCCTCAAAGGCAGACAAGGCCACTTAGATTGCTTGTGGTCATTTTAAATTACTCGCAAGAAATTTCATTTCACACAATTTACAAATTTTGATGGTTTGCTACATTTCGGTTGTACTAGATTGCACCTTGATGCACATTTGATTTATTTTCGGCCATTTGTTTTGTACTTCATGCTTAAAATTTTGCTTCTCATCCTTTGGGATGGTTTAATAAACATTTTGATTAATTTATCTTAAGCATCAAACGACTTAAGCTGGACTGATGCCTTATTTGGAGCGGCTTGGATTGGATAGCACGTGTTTGGTGAAGTTTAAATGAGCCAAGCTTTGGTATTATGGTCTTAATTTATCTTTCTTTTAGTTGTTCCTTATTTTTTAATTAAATGATCGATAATAAAAGTTGTATATTTTTTAAATAATTAATTAAAAAATATCAAAAATAAAAATAAGATTGAATATATGATATTTATTGATTTAAAAAATTTATTATCATTAAAAAAGTAAAGAAAATTATACGAAGAAATTAAGAAAAGAGAGGTTAGTATAGTGTATATTAAATTAATTAAGAATATATATAAATATGGGATCATCAGAGCAAAGATTTTAGATGAATTAACTAAAACATTTCTTATGAAATTATGTTTATATTAAAAATAAATTTTAAATCTCTATATTTTTAAATTAATTATGGACGAACTCATTAAACATATTTAAGATATGATATTTATTATTTATAGATGATATTATTTTTATAAATAAGACATGTGAAGGAGTAATGCGAAATTTAAATTATGATGAGAAACATTAGAAGTGAAAGGTTTTAAGCTAAGTAAGGTAAAGGTAGAAAATATATATAATTTAATTTAATAATATTAGATGTAATGAGATAATTATTAAAATAAGAAATAAAGAGTTGTGTAAAATTAATAATTTTAAGTATTTAGGATTATTTTTATAAAAATATTGAGAGATTAAGAGAGGTGTCTTATTTAGAATATAAGCAAGATTATTGAAATAAAAGAAAGTATCAGATGTTATTTGTGATCGTAAAGTACCTATAAGATTATAAGAAATTTTTTATGAAATGACGGTTAGACTTGCTATAATATATAAAGCTAAATATTGAGCAGCTAGAGTATATAAATAAAAGATGAAAGTTGTAGAAATGAAGATGTTAAGATGGATGTGATGACATTCAATGATGAACAAGATAAAAATTAAAATATAATAAATGTGCATATCAAATGAGGAAGAGAATGATTAAAAAAGACTAGATTTGTAATAATATAATAAGATAAAAATTATTTCAATATAAATTATGATATACTAATGGATGTTCAATAGCATAAAAGAATCTATATAGCCGACCTTAAAAGAAAAATATAAATATTTTGGATATGATATATCATTGGATCAAAATTAATTCTATTAATTGTTTATTGAGAGTAAGATGTCTATCCATTTGGAGTTCTAATGTAATGCTTTCGGGGCATAGCTGAGTTAGTTACGATGAAACAGAATTGTAGAAGAAGACAAGAGTTTGAATCTTGGCGAAGCCGAGACAATACCCTCCGTTGTGGCTAACTGTAGCTTCTCGATTTACCTCCTCACAGATGGTCATGAGACCGACTGTGTGAGGCCGCTGCAGTGATGGATTCCACATTTTACAGAAGAAAAGGAGTCCTAATTTAATAATTTTATTTTTTTGATAATCTAATTTTTTTTACAATTCGAAGACTCTTGGAGTTAAATTTGTAGCTCCGGAGGCATAGTTGAGTTGATTACGGTGGAGTAGATTCGTTGAAGTGGATAAGGGTCGTATCTCGATGAAGCCGTGACAATAACATATCTGTCGTGATCAACTGTAACTTTCTGATTTATCTCCTCACAGATGGTCGTAAAACCTGACAGACTTTAAAAAAAATTACTGAAATTGGAGTCAAATTTGTGGGATTTTCGGCCACCGTGTCTGATTCAAGTTTTTATACCAAATTCAATATCAACATTTGTCAAGGATCGAATTGTGTTCTTCGAATTCACTCCATAATGCCTTTGCCACTGTACCAAGCCAGTTCTGGGTTTCGCTCGTATTAATGTTAAAGGTATATCACAATTGCCTCTTTTGACCTCTCTTATAAGTTATGTTTATTTAACAACTTCATAGGGATAATTGTAAGTGTCATAGGAGTTTCGGGGCATAATTGAGTTGGTTATGCCAAATAAATTTATTAAAGTAGGCAATGGTCGAATCTTGACGAAGTCGAGGTAATATCCTCCTCCGTCGTGGTCAACTGCAATTTTTCGATTTACCTCCTCATAGATAGCTGTGGAGCCGATTGTTTAAAACCGTTGGGATGACAAATTTTACTTTTTACTGAAGTAGATGTCATCGGAGTTAGTGACATTTTTTGAGCATTTAAGTATTATACTTGAGAGCAATAAATCTTATGCACAAGAGTAACACAAAGTAAACATGGCAAGATGGAGTCTATCATAAAGGAAATTAGTGTATATAGTTTAAAGGAAGATATCTCTAAAATGAGATTCTGTAGCATAAAAATGAACGCGTGGTTAAATAACGCCTTTTATAATTTAAGTACTTAAAAATGTTTTTTTAGAATTTTGCATCATAAATAAAGTAATAAAAATAATTTTAAAATCAGAGTATTAGAAAATAAGCGGTTCAATGTATTCTAAGCTCTTACTTTATGGCTTAGCAATAAATCATCCTTCATATTTCTTCTCCTTCTAAAAAATAATTTAGAGGTGAAGAAATCTTTACAAGGTTTTGACTTACACCAAATAATAAAAAATTAAAGTACAAAACACCTAACACAGACAAATTATAGAATAATTAACAGAAATAATATTAAAAGACCATATCAACTTGTATGCAACTTTGCCCGTAGAACTCTATCGAAGGAGCACAAGAAGAACTTTTGAATGGCTTTTTTGAAAGCCTTTTGATTCTTGATTTTGATTGATCAAGTGATTTGTTATATCCTGTGAAGACCTTTATATAGGTAGTTTTTTGATACTCTGGTCGATTAGAATGTCTATCCGGTTGCCTGGATGAATTTTTATATAAATGATTATTCTTCATATGTTATCCAATCTCTAATCATTTAATCATTTGTGTCATATTTCTAGTCGATTGGAAACTTTCTAGTTGCCTAAAAATCTTTTCTGATTGTTTGAAATGACTTCCACGTATGCTTCTTTGTTTAGATAAGATGCATTTTTGAAGTCATCAGAATTATCTTTGTAGACGCTTGGACACAGTTAAGATGTATATCTTGATTAACTTTATCATTGTCACTCGAAAATAAAACTTTCCTATTGCATAAATTAGTGGGAACAAGCATAAAACACAAGAACATATTGTGAGTGATTAATAACACAGGCAATATCATTGCAAATCTTGTGGAACAACTCACTTACAAACCAAATAACTAAAGGAGAATTTCAATTAACTGTTTATCTTGATTTGGACTCGAAACTCCTATTGGTTCCTTAGTAAGTCAGTGCCTAGTTGCACATGAGCTTTCCTTGTCCCAGAGTTACAAAACACTCTCTTACAACTCTCAACTTTATCTAGAAAACCATATTTTGGTGTTTTTAAGTTTTGCTTGTGTTCTATCTATTCGACCTATTAAGACTTTTTACTTACCAAATGTCTAATTCCGTTGACCTTAAATGTCTAGTTCTACTAATTCATTTAGACTTTTTTTTTTTGCCAAATGTATGATCCCACTAATCCATCTGTAGTTCATTTATAAAATATCTGTCCTACTAACCAATCTAGATTTTATTTACCTTGTCAAATTTTCTATAGTTGCATACTTGACATGCACATTGGAGCACATAAAGTCTAATTGTAATATTTATCAATCAATTTAAAATTAAGCAAAGTGGACTAATTTAAGCTAGGAACAATTAAGAAAAACAACTCCACTTTTGAAATGTTAATTTCAAAGGTACTTTTCCAACTCTACATTAAAGATATTTTTATAATAATTATTTTAACTCCAAAATAATTTTAACAATATAATGATTGAAAATATTTTCAAAGTACTTTGAAAAATATTTTCAAGGCAACTTTTAAAAATATTTTCAAAAAATTAAAAAAAAAATTCAAAAAAATTTTCAAGGGAATTTTTAAAAATATTTTCAAAATAACTTTTTGAAAATATTCTCAACCCATTTTTTAAAAAAAATTCAAAACAACTTTTTGAAAGAAATTTTCATAGAAAATTTTAAAATAACTTTTAAAAAATATTTTCAATACAATTTGTAAAAAATATTTTTGTAAAAAACTTTTTGAAAATTATTTCTAAAATCATTTTCAAAAATCATTTTTAAAGACATTTCTAAAAAAATTGCATATACATATTTGAAAAAAAAATTTCAATGATATTCTCAAAAAATTATAAAATAATTTTCAAAGTAATTTTTGAGAAAAATTTAAAATAATTTTTAAAATACATTTTAAAAGTCAGTTTCAAAGTAATTTCTGAAAATATTTTAAAAGTAATTTTTAAATAAATTTTTAAAAATTATTTTCAAAGTAATGTTATAGAAATATTTTCAAAGTCAAAAAATTATTTTTGTTTAAAAATTAAAACCCCCCTTTCAAAAAGAATTGAGGCTCTCCTAACTTTAATACTTTTTCAAAAATTACTTCTAATTATAAATCTTATATTCTTCTCCTTTCCCCTTTTACAAACGAATAAAATAAATGAGAATAAAAATTAAGATGCATTTAAAAAATATAGAAATTCAGCTTATATAATAAATCATGATCAAATATATAAGAGGTGAATAAAAAAATTCTAATGAAAAATATATAAATTATGTTCTGGCTAATACACCATGGATGATTTCAATACTGGTTCAAGGATGGCCGATGTGCATACTTTTGAGATGAGACTGCGGAAGGAGAAAAAGAGACCTGCAAAGTACTCAAAAAGAGGGTTAGAATAACACCGGGAGTGTGGATCCCGGTAAACCACTCCGATGCTCAAGTTAAGGTTCGGTACAGAAAGGAGTTTAATGACTTGGGGAAGTTAGGATTTATGTATGGGTACCTGTACCCATGAGCATAATTATCTTTTTATAGTAGTTGATCTCTGAAATATTAACAATCGGTTGAGAAATATTCTAACATACTTATTCTGTTCTAGAAAAATTTCGTCCATATATATCTGAGAATATATTCCTATTTCTTTGGGAGAATTAACTCTTTGATCTCTAATTTAGACAGAATGGTTCATATCTCCCGATAAGCATCACGTGCTGAAGACTGACTCTGGATGCAGGAAGCGTGCCAAGACTGATTCATGAGGTCAACATGTGATGCAGGAAGTGTGCCGAGACTAAGTCATGAGGTCGGCATACGATGTAGGGAGGATGCTGAGATCGAGTTATGAGGTCGGCATACGATGCGAGAAGTGTGCCGAGACCGAGTCATGAGGACGACATATGATGCAGGGAGCATGCCGAGACTAGGTCATGAGGTTAGCATGTGACACAAGAGGCGTGCCGAGATTGAAGAACGAGGTCGGCACATGCTTTAGGAAGCATCCCGAGACTGAATCAGAAGGCCAGCACATGCTTTAGAAAGTATATAGAGACCGGAGGAGGAGGTCGGCATATGCTTTAGGATGCATCCCGAGTCTGAAGCAGAAAGTCAACACATGCTTTATAAAGCATACCGAGACCGGAGTAAGAGGTCAGCACATGCTTTAGGAAGCATCCCGAGACTGAAGCAGAAGGTCGGCACATGCTTTAGTAAGCATACCGAGACTGGAGCAAGAGGTCGGCACATGCTTTAGGAAGCATCCTGAGACTGGAGCAGGAGGTCAGCACATGCTTTAAGAAGCATATAGAGACTGAAGCAGGAGGTCGGCACATGCTTTAGGAAGCATACCGAGACCGGAGCAGGAGGTCGGCATATGCTTTAGGAAGTATTCCGAGACCGGAGTAGGAGGTTACAACATGCTTTAGGAAGCATATCGAGACCAGAGCAGGAGGTTGGCATATTCTTTAGGAAGCATACCGAGACCGGAACAGAAGGTCGGCACATGCTTTAGGAAGCATCCCGAGATCGGAGTAGGAGGTCGGGGGTTTATTTGGGTTCATGAAATAGCCTTCAACAATTAACCGATACTTATATTTACCCTATTTTTCTCATACTCCCTTTTACCCAACGTCCATGTCATCAATAAATAACCCCGCCGGATCATAAGCCTTCCGAATTAGTCTAGTCGAAGGAAGCGAAGTCTGACTGACTAGACTCGAGTTGAGTCAGAGGCTTTAAGCAGCACCTAGCGAGGTTTTTATTTTGCTCGACTTAAGTTAATCACAATTATTCTTTTATCTTATGCTTTTTAAATTATTTATCAACTTACTTAGTCCCTTGATCTTACTCCCAATGGTGGAGATTCAATGGCTGTTTGGTTTAAGCGGGATACCCATCTCATTCTTCGTTACTTTCAGCGGAAAACCCTAGCTTTTTGCAACTTACACGTTCCCGTGCCTTCTTCGTCACCTTCCCCCGATTCTTGCCAGTGCCGATCCTAAACCTAGTAAGTCCCCACTACTCGTCATTCCTTTATTCCTTTTCCCTGCATTGTCTTCATTCTCTTTCTCTAATGCTACTTCCTCGTTCCAGTAAGTCTTCGTTGTCTCGCCTTTCATTTTCTCAGTTCTTCAAGTTCTATCCATCTTCCTTTTTCAGTACTCTCCTCCGCTGTCTGTTGATGTGCGTAGGATATATATATATATTTCTGATGTTTACATTTCACATCTTTTTACATTTCATGATTAGTTTCTTATGTTTGTCACATCCTTTATTTACGCATTAGGCGTGTTTTCTCCATTTTCTAGTTCAGAAGTCTGCTCTTGTTTTTATGCTTTTGCAGGACAGAAATGGAGCGAAAAAGGTGAAACAGAGAATTAACCAAAGACAAGGTCGTGCCCCTCTAGGCACGGCCGTGTCTCAATCTCCAAGGGGCCGTGCCTCACCACCATGCAGCAGCACCAGGGTCGTGCTTCACCAACAGAACAACAACTGCCCTTGGCCGTGCCCATCAGGCACGACCATGCCCTCAACTAGAGAACCAGTTTCTCAGGGCCGTGCTTACCAGGCACGACTGTGTCTCCATTCCAGCATTGAGCCAGGGCTTGGCCGTGCCTGATTTCCAGAGAAGGGTCTGTTTCTGGCCGTGCCTCACAGGCACAGCCGTGCCTATTTCCAGAGTTGCAACAGGCCATGGTCGTACCTCCTAGGCACGGCCGTGCCTAATTTCCAGGGGGCCAACAACCTTTGGCTGTGCCTACCAAGCACGGCCGTGTGACGGAGGCTTGCCAGCTGTGTGCCTTGGGCCGTGTGACTAGACACGACCGTGTGGCGAGGGTTTGATAGCGGGGGCATATAAATACCCCCCTAAATTGTCCTTAAAAAGAGGGAGAGACCTTAGGAATGATAGTGATCCATCGTAGACACCATCCGAAGCAAAATCGATGATCCATCCATCCTTTCAGGGCTACTCCGTCGCATCCATTCCACCGTCGACGAGGAGCTTGCAAGGCGAAGAAGAAGACATTCATTGATAAGTTTTATTTCCTTTCTCTAGGATCTAAAATGTATTTCTTTACATCTTCTTTGCGTTGTATCTCCTCCATCATGGAGTAGAATCTTAGATTCTAGAATGTAGGAGGAATCAAGGTGTATTATGGATGATTGTCACTATAGATTTGTGTTTACCATGTTCTATGATTTATTTGTGCATTTGTTTTATATATATTATGCCTTGTGCTTATTTGATGATATAAATGTGAATGATGTGAATCTATAAGGATGAGGATGAGTTGTGATTTAAGGAAATCTTAGGATCATATGACTGGAGTGCCTTGTGACAGAAGGTGAACCTTTAATCGGACTTTCCGAGAAAATTCTTAGGTTGCAATGAATCTTTGTGAGAGATAGCTAATGGTTATTGATTGTTAGGGAGAGGTCTTTAATTGGATACCTGGTGACAGGGGTAGGATACTAGTAGTATGCTAGAGTACCCGGTGACAGCGGGAGAGCTACAACTAGGCTATCTGGGGTCATCTCAAACTAACAATTGTAACGTTAGAGGATTATTGATTTATTCTGAGGAAACCTGACGAGGTCTAATTGGATATTTTGGTTAGAATCTCTGCAATTGTATAAATATAATTAAGGAATGGTAAGGAGTCCATAGTCAATCAAACATAATCTCGAGGAATCCAAAATCCTAGGATCGTTTTTTTCAAATCCTGTCATTAGTTGATTTGCTTGGATTGATGTTTAGGAGCTCGACTACACTCTCACTTTCCCCAATCTCAACCCAATTTACATGATCTCTCCACTCATCTTGTGATTATTTAGTGATTGATTGCTCGGTATCTGTGGTTCGATATCTTTTATTACTTGACGACATTTTGTATACTTGCGGAGTTGCATCAAGTTTTTGGCGCCGTTGCCAGGGACCATGCGTAATTTTTCACTAAGATTTTACATTAAGAGTTTTTCTTTCATTTATACATTGCTTCCATTTATTCTTTTAATTCTTTCAATTCATTAATTGGTACTATTTTTTACAAATTTATTTTTGTTCTGGCAAGTCAATAATATATTCTTATTCTTGTCTATACATAGGTCCAACCTAGTGGAGTTTCCTTTCGATCCAAAAATCGAAAGAACATACCGGAAGAGACGTCAATCTCAAAGACTTAATACTCATGAAGACATATCAGATACTATGGCTCAGAAGTCTTTGAAAGACTACACTACACATCAGGCGAGAGGAATGACATCATGTATCGCCGTACCAAATATTGAAGCATCAAACTTTGAATTCAAACCTGGATTTATTGTCATGATACAACAAAATCAATTTGGCGGCAGTCCAAATGAAGATCCAAAACTGCATTTGGAGATATTTTCAGATCATTGCAGTACTATGAGAATGCAAGGGATCAGCTTTGATGTCACTAGACTTATGCTTTTCAAATTCTCTCTTCGCGACAGGGTGAAGGATTGGTATTATTCTTTACCTCCTAATGTATTAATACTTGAGAACAGTGTGAGCAGTGTTGGGATGTATACTAGAATCCTAGCTGTGTAAATAAATATTCTGAAATGAGAATCACATTTAGTCAATATTTGTATTTAGTTTTATGCAAGTGTCCTTTTAATTTATATTGTAGATAAACATGGTGTGCAGAGTCACACACAGAAGACCATGTTGTTAGTTCCTTATAGATTACAAACAGTGCTCACAACCAAGATGGACTGGACAAACCATTGGAGTGGTTGTAGTGTAATTCGGTCTTAGTCTGTCTTGACTATAGAATTACACTAATACACTAAGTATGTATTGAGCTGGACCATCTGAGGATTGTTCGATTTATACTGACTATATAATCGAACTAAACCTCTGTTACTATAGTTGTACATGCTCTTAATC
>JAOBBC010003894.1:0-13086 GCA_025388495.1 Curcuma longa
CTCCATTGGAATGAGGCCTTTTAGGGAGAGCCCAAGAACAAAACCATGAGGGCTTAGGCCCAAAGTGGACAATATCAGTCACTGTGGAGATATGGACATCCTTTTGGACCCAACAACAGCTCTCTCAAATCAATCCCAAATGGAATTAGATATTTAAATTAGGTTGTTGGGACTTATATTTTGATATACTTTTGGATAGTCATGATATTATTTTTGACAAAACTTGTTGGATGAATGTCATGTTAGGTTGAACTTGTCGGATGAATGTTATTTTGAATTGAACTTATTGGATGATTTCCATTTTATTCCCTCTTGTTAATTTTGCATCTATTATATATATACTTTCTGAATAATATTGTTACTTTTTGAAATTTGTCCCGGGATCATCTAGAACTCTACACAAGTTGTATATTAATGTAACTTCCATCATCCTAGGAATAGTGTTTTTGTCTCTGCTTGTTGGAGCGTTGGTTGAGTTCCCATGTCATAGTGTTGATCTACTTTGATATAATTTGGAGTCCCATGTCATGGTGTTGATCTACTTAGTCATGCTGTCGCATCTCAAAGCAGAGAATGAGGAAGTATCTCTATTGTCCGAGCTTGCATCAGAAGTGCTGCAATTCACCATGGAAAAAGCTTGTGTCTGTCTAGTTCGATTGGTTGCATGAGCTGTGCTCTGTCGGCTTGATGGAAACAACACACATTTGATACTCTGATTATCTAATATTTGAACAAGCTATGATTAGCTACTCTTCTATCAGATTTCATTGAAATGTTTAACTTGTAATGACTTCATATTTCTTGTTTTTGGTTCTTGTGAGCTGCAACTTGCATCTTGATGCAATTTTTTTAGCATTGAAGATGTTTGGTACATGTTTTATGAATTGCCTTTATGACATTTCATGCCTTATCTTGTTTATTGGAACTTAAACATTTATAAATTTTACTAACATATGTGGTATGCTAAAAGATGAGTATTAAATATAGATCACCTTTTTTGCTTACTATTTACTGAGATGCCATGCTCATGTAACTCAGATTATTTTGTAGAACTGGGAGCATATATCACCTCAACAGTGACATGGAAGTTCCATTGTTGAAGTCTACAGAATAATTGAAGAAGTAAAAACTGAACACTTATACCTATTTTGAGTGCTAGGAAAGAAATTTTGAATATTTTGTGATATTTTTTGTTCGAAATGTTTGATGCACGTGATATTTTATTTGCTTGTATATACATTATTTGTTAAAAAATTGAAATAAGTCGAAGGCTAGTGGTATTACTCAGTAGTTTTTGATAGCATAACAGTTGGTTCGGGTATTCTTTTATTTCTCATATGGCTTCTCAATAAATTTTTTTGGGGGCCTCATTTGCATGGATCGGTCGGCAATCATCATCGCCCTTGCATTTATTTAACTACTAATTAACAAAGGGCAGTACTGGAGCGGGAGAAGAAGTCGGCGACCACGGCCACGAGGGCGGCGGAGATGCCGTGGATGGTCGCTCCATGAGCCCTCTCGACCACACCTCCGCCTCCATGGGATTTTTTTATTTTTTAATTTGTAATTATTTTTTAACGACATTTGCTTGTCACGTTGTATTTTTTTTTGAATTTTTTAACTTGTTTGGTTGAATATACATTAAAATTTTATTTTTTAACTTGTAATTTTATTTTAAAAAATAATCAAATATCAAATTTATTTAGTTGTAAAAGTGTCTAGAATTAAATCAATAGTAATACAGTAAATATTAAACTAGATTATATACTAAAATCTCTAACCAAATAAGTTTTTATTGCATAATTTAGGATTGAACCAAATAACATATATATGTTATGTTTTATTCCTTATAATCTTGGTTATGTGATTAATTACATAATCAAGATTATGCACGATAACTTGAATTAAACGACCTCTAAATGTTAAACTAGGTTATACACTAAAACCTCCAACCAAATAAGTTTTTATTGTATAATCTAGGATTGAACCAAACAACATAGATTTGTTTTATTCCCTATAACTTTAATTATGTGATTACTAGTAATCATATAACCAAGATTATACATGATAACTTGAACCAAACAACCCCTAGTGTTATCGGTAGTTCGAACTCTATGGATACTCAAGAATACTTAATGTGAGATTCAAATCTTCATTGTATGAGAATCATCCTTGTCTTTTACGACCGCACTATGTCATAAGGATGCACAAGCGAAAAAGTGCACAAATTTAGCTACCTTTATCGGTTAGGGGTTTCAATCTTTTCTTTTAACGAGTGGTTGGAGTTGAATCGAGAAGGCTAAAGCTAACATACAATAGTTCAAAATCGAAATATCCTTTTTTATATAATAAATTAATTAGAAACAAACATCTGTTTAACAATTCTAAAGGGGTCACATTGAGAGAAAAACAACCTGCCCTGCTCAATACGTTTCACGGTATGCATCCAGCCACAAGCTCTTGGATTTTAGTAAGCTCGATGGAGGCAACTTTCAGGACGCAGGTGAAGCTTTTTTTGAAAACATATTCAAAAGCTGCAGGACTTTTGCTCGTCAACTATTTAACACATAGTATGAAATTGCATAAAGTTGAAGCTGTTGAAAGGAAAAGAAAACATTAAATTCTTCAGATCTTTGCTTTATTAGCTAAGCTACAAAGAAGAAGAGGTTAGAGCATTCCATTCCCCACCTACCCATTTGAAGAGCAGGGACAATAAAAACAGGGACAAGTCCCAAAAATTGCAGGATTTCAGGACAAGTATCAAAAATTCCCAAATAGAATCTTTTTTTTTTTTTTGAAAAAATAAGTTGCAGAACTACTCTTATCTGACGTGTTACCAATGGGAGCAAAAATATTTTCATTCTCTCTCTGAATAAAACTTCGAGAAATTCTTAAAGAGCGCATTTCAAATTTGAGAATACTCAAAAGATGCATCAAAATTTTATTTTTTTTCAAAAAGGACATCTATTCCCATTTTACCTCTTTCATACTTATTGATTTTTTTTTCTTTTTCTTACCCCTCTCATTTGCATACAATATTTAATATCTCATCTTTCCTTTCTTCTTTACATACAACATCATTCTTCTCTTTTATTTTCTCTTAAATTAAATTCAACTCTAATTTAAATTTTAATCGACATAAATAATTCTCTAAATTTATTTAATTTTAATTTTAAAATTTTTAATAAAAAATTAACAAATATAAAAGAAAGTTAATAAAATATTAAAAATATTTTTTTATTTTTTATATCTTCTATTTTTTATATCCAATTATAAAAATAAAAAATAAAATTAATAAAATTGATTTATTAATAAAAATAATAAAAAATAGAATAAAAAAATTATTTTGGTGCCGATATTTAAAAATCAGCATCACAACGATGTTATGGTGCTGATTTTCGAAGACCAATATCGTAGTGTTTTGAAATTTTCAAATCATTTTAAATACTATTGTGAGAGTTTTAAAATAGTAAACAAGGATTCATCTAATAAATTCATAAAAGTTGAAATGAGTTCGATCTGATCTCTCTAGGTTTATCAATGAGTTTCGATCAAAATTTATTGATGAACCTAAGCGACACAAATTTCTAAAATTTTACAATGAGATGAAAATGTGGAGTATGTAGAAGGTAGATATGGTGAAAAATCTTGATTCTAAGTCTCTTACACGAAGTTATAGGTCTGTGTCAATTAGTACAAAGTTTGAAACTTTTTAAACCTTTTGAACAATATTGAGAATCCTTTATGATGATAACAGAGGGCATCTTTAGACTCTATGACACTACAGAAACCTACAAGAGTTGGAATGAGCCTGATCAGAGCTCTCTAATTCCATCAATGAATTTTGACCGAAATCCATTGATGGACTTAGACGACTTGGATTTCTAAAATTTTGTAATGAGATGGAAAAGATGAGTGTGTAGAAGGTATATATGATGTATAATCCTGGTCTTAATACATGTAGACGAAATTATAATCATGTGCCAACTAGCACAGACTGTGGTGTTGATTTTTGAAAACCAACACCATAGTGGTGTTGATTTTCGAAGACCAATACCACAGTATTGGTTCTTATCACACATTGTGGTGTTGATTTTTGAAGAACAACACCGCTATTATGCTGGTTTTCAAAGACCAACTACACGCCATGACATTGGCCTTTGAAAATCAGCACTACAATATTTTGAAAGTTTTAAATCATTTTGAGCATTATTGGGAGAGCCTTAAAATAATAAAAGATATTTATTTGGACTCAAGTTCACCTAATAAACTCACAAAAGTTAGAATGGATCCAATCAAAGTTCTCTAGGTCTATTATTGAGCTTTGACCAAAACTCATCGATAGACCTAGACGAATTGAATTTCTAAAATTTTACAATTAGATGAAAGTGTGGAGTGTGTAGAAGATAGATATACTGAGAAATCTTGATTTTGAGTCTCCTATATGAAGTTATAAGCCTATGTCAATTGACACAAAGTCTTAAATTTTCTACATATTTTAAGCAATGCTGAGAGTCCTTTACGATGATAACAAAGGACACCCTTGGACTCTCAGACACCGTAGACAACCTACAGGAGTTGGAATAGATCCGATCAGAACTCTCTAAGTCGATCAATGGATTTTAATTGAAATCCATCGATGGACTTAGGATATTTCAATTTTTAAAATTTTATCATGAGATGGAAGATGTGAGTGTGTAAGAAGTATATATGGTGTCTATGCCTAGTTTTAACATTCCTATGATAAGTTATGTGTATGTATCAAATGTCTATCTTCGGATGTCATAACTTTTGACTTGAGTATCAGAATGAGACATTTTATGTGTCAAATCAAAACTTGTTCAGAAATATACATTTGTTATAATGGAACCCCATAACAGGCCATGTTTCAACCTAAAAATATGGGTTGATGCCTTTTCGAAGGTTCAAAAGAAATTTTATATTTTTTATTAATTTTTACCCATAACTTATCATAGGGATATCAGAACCAATCATAGATACCATAAATATATTCACTGTACTATCCTCTTCCATTTCATGATAAATTTTTAAAAATTTAAAATTTCTTAGTCATCAACAAATCCATTGATAGACCTAGAGAGCTCCAATCGGATCTATTCCAAATGCTACAATTTTATGAAGTTCCTCGAAGGTTATATGTGCCCAAAGATATTAATTTAAAGTCATTAACAATAGTGATCAGAAGGTTTTTAAAGTTTCAGACTTTTAAACAATTGACACATACACATAACTTATCGTAGGGATGTTAGAACCAGGATAGGACATCATACATAATTTTATTGCACTACCCTCTTCCATTGCATGTCAATTTTTCAGAAATCTAAGTCATCTAGGTCCATCAATGGATTTCAATCAAACTCATTGATAGACCTAGAGAGCTCCAATCGAAGACATTCTAACTCTTGTGAGTTTATTAGGTGAACCTGAGTCCAAATAAACTCTCTTTTATTGGTTTAAGGCCCTCATAATGGTATTCAAAATGATTTAAAACTTTCAAAATACTATGATGCTAGTTTCTAAAGACCAACACCACAATGGTGCTGGTATTTGAAAATTAGTACCACAGTCTGTGCTAGTTGGCACGCGATCATAACTTCACCTATGTGTATTAGGATCATGATTGGACACCATATATACCTTCTACACATTCACCTCTTCCATCTAATTGTAAAATTTCAGATATTTAATTTTTTTAGGTCCATTAATGGATTTCAATGAAAACACATTAATGGAATTAAATAACTTTGATCGAGCTTATTCCAACTCCTATAGATTTCTATAGTATTCTGGAGTTCAAGGGTGTCCTTCGTTATTGTAAGAACCGATGGAATCAAAATATCTCAACAATGGCATGATATTATCCACTTTGGACCTAAGCTCTCATGGTTTTGTTCTTGGGCTCTCCCCAAAAGGTCTCATACCAATAGAGATATCTTTCATCCTTTTAAACTCATGATCTTTTTCATGTGTTTTAGATGTGGGACTATATTTGCACCCTTGCAACCCAACAATCCCCCCCTCAAACAAAGGACCGCAGGCCCCCCTCAAACGGAAAGCCTCCGTTTGATGTCTGAATCCTCGATCCACCAGGATTTTTTGTCCCTTGGTCCATCCGACCTACTAGGACTTCTCACCTAACCGCAACTAGGACTTTTTGCCCCTCAGTCCACCCGACCTACTAGGACTTCTCACCTAGCCGCAACTAGGACTTTTTGCTCCTCGGTCCACCCGACCTACTAGGACTTCCCATCTAGTCGTAACTAGGACTTTTTGCCCCTCGGTCCACCCGACCTACTAGGACTTCTCACCTGGTGTCTGGTCCTCTTGATTCAGATACGGAAGCACCCACTTCCTTTGTTTTTTAAGGTTCAACCCACATGGTTAGATCTGAATCATAGCTCTTCCGGTGGTTAGTCCGGTGAAGAGCGATCTCGCTCTGATACCAATTGTAAGAACCGATGGAATCAAAATATCTCCATAATGGCATGATATTGTCCACTTTGGGCCTAAGCCCTCATGGTTTTGTTCTTGGGCTCTCCCGAAAAGGTCTCATACCAATGGAGATATCTTTCATCCTTTTAAACCCATGATTTTTTCATGTGTTTTATATGTGGGACTATGTTTACACCCTTGCAACCCAACAGTTATTATCGTAAATGATTCCCAATATTACTCAAAAGGTTTATAAAGTTTCAGGCTTTGTACCAATTTACACGAGCCTATAACTTAGTGTAGGAGACTCAGAATCAAGATTTTTCACCATATCTACTTTCTACACACTCTACACTTCTATCTCATTGCAAAATTCCAGAAATCCAAGTCATCTAAGTCCATCAATGAGTTTCAATCGAAACTCATTGATGGACCTAGAGAGATCTGGTCAAGCTTATTCCAACTCCTATAGGTTTCTGCAGTGCCCTACGTCCGATCAACCTTGACTTACTGAGACTTCCCGTTGCCTAGCTTCTAGTCAACCTTGATTTGCCAAAACTTTTGTTGCCTAGAATCCGGTCAACATTGATCTATCAAGACTTTTTCATTGTCTAACATTTAATCAACCTTGATTTGTCAAGACCTCCATCATCACCAAGTATCCTATCTTCTATGACCCACTTAAATTTTCTGTCTCCTACTAACTCCATGTTAGACCTAAAACCCCCAAGCATTTGGTTACCCATGATCCGCTTGGACTTTCTATATCTTGTTAAGTATCTAGTCAACCTTAACCTACTTGACTCTTCACTCAACCAACTTAACATATTGATCAAACATTGAAACCCCAACTCGAGCATGGTCAACCTAGTCAATCTTGACTAGAGGTCAATTGCACTAATAATCTCACCTTTTTTTATGTTTAATTATATATTTAAGTTAGGCTAAATATTTCACCCAACAATTCTACTTGATTCCTCTCCTCATACCAAAACAAAAATGAGGGTTTTCTATTTTAAACCCTATATTCTCCCCCTTTGGCATACATCAAAAATCATTTCTCAAAACTCATTCATCTTATTCAATCCTCACAAATGAAGGTTGAATACCTTCCACTTCATCCAATGCTCAACCGAGAGCACACAATCCTTAAATTCTCCCAATTCCCCCCTTTCATATCTAACTCATGCCTTTAAGATGAATCTTCCCCTCAAAGTATGATTCGTCATTGCGCCAATAATGATTTTGAGTTCCTAACCTTTAGAAAATTCCAAAATCTAAGTTATGAGGTTAAAAATTTAACCTTGAATCTAAATCTCCTCTTCAATTTCATATTCTTCTCTTTTTAATATTCCTTTCTCATTTTCATCAAAAAATCATCTTTGAATATTTATCCAAGCATATTAGAGGGTTAGAGATAGTTACAATACCTAGGTTGAGTTTAAATGGATTAAACATCCTATTTTAGCAAAAAAATATAGCTACATATCGATTAGTAATTGACACCAATCGATTGGTGACCTAAAAACCTAAAATTTTAATTTTCAGACTAAATTTCAGAAATATATAAGTAATTCTATGATTTTTAAAAAATCATATAATTTCCTATAAATATTACTTTTGTCAAATATTATCAAATAAAAATAGTTTTCTAAGAAAATATATCTTATTTTCAAAGAATGGTACAAAATTGAAAACCCTTAAAAATTTTAATATTTCACTCTAACTTTGTATCAACCTAATCAATGATGATTCCTATTAGCAAATAAATTTCACTAAAGTTTTTCAAGATACTTTTGAAATGATTTTCAAACATAATTTTCAGTCATGATTTATGAGTCAAATGCATATCATTTGCACATTAGTTTTTCCTATTATTGGTCAATATAAAATTCATTTGGTCTGATGAAACTAAAACTCATTTTGATACACCATTGAACGTAATTCATTATCCTAATATCTCACTTATATCTAATATATCTCAATGCACATATAAGTTAACCCTATGATTCTTGTGAGACGTAAAATATATTTTCTCTAAACTAAGAGATCATGCATCTCTAACTTAACATTTTAAACTCGATCATCCTACCTAGGATGTCAACTAATACCATTGTCTTTAATTTCAAGAAATTTAAATAATGTATGTAAATGAGTATGACATGCAATGTATATCTTTCAAAAAGAAATCTAAATCTATCAAAACTTAAGTGATACAAGTATGACATGATATGCATCAAATATCATGGCAAGATGTAATATTTGTGTATGTCATAATGTCATGCATGGCATGTGAGATAGCACACAAACATGACATTTATGACACAAAGAATATACCTAGATTTTTCATCTAAGTATTATCAACTAATCACTATGCTAAATACATGATTTGACATAAGCGAACTATCTCCCTCGAATGTGCCAAAAATTTCAACTTGACATACTTTAGAATTCTATCCTATTTTATCAATTTTGATCAACTTAATACCTCAATTTTTAATTTGGCACACTAGAAAATCCTCAAGGATAGGATTTAAATTTTCATTTTTAAGATATCATAATCCCTTGAAAATATTCTACATTGTCACCTTTATCATGGTTGGATTAACCACCCATCCAATTATGGTTGGCATACTCTAAACTCATCTAGTAGAAGAGATCATACTCTTAGGAATCTAATACCTATTGGAGCTCCTTGGGTGCACTAGGTACTTATTAGGGATAACTTTCCTAGATACCTTAATGACTCTTTTAGGTTTTTTTAGAAACCTTAATCATGCTAGTTTATTCAAGGTCAACACTAGGGATAACCTCCCTTATAACCTTGACTTGACTCCTATACCTAGGGTTAGTTCGATAGCTATATGAAACTCTACGTATGAGGTCATGCTTCCTTGGACTCAGATTTGTATCTCAAACCCATCTTGTCCATAGTTGACTCTTTTGTTTCTTGGACTCTTTAACATTATTTATCATTTTCTTAAGGATTTTTTTCTAACTTATCAAATCTTGACCTCAAAACTTGATTTTCCATTTTTAAGTCATTAATCCTTGACTTTTCATGAATGCTCTGATCATTTTTATTTCTAGGCATATGTCTAAATTTCTTTGGGTTCTTACCTAGATTGTTCCTATCTTTAGATTGAGTAGATCTACCATTAAACACCCTAAACTTTTCACTATATTCATGAAAGTTTCTATTTTATGGTAATTAGCACCAAAATGATAAAATCTATTTTTAACATATTTGTTATCTTGAAATAAAAAAATACCATTAACTAATGATATATTAGATCTTGCTTTTGGTGCTCTCCCTAAACTTGAGCTCCCTCCTTTGTTCTTACTTGAAAGTCTCCTCTTTGGACATTGATTTTTATAATCTCCTTTTTTATTGCACAAGAAGCACACTATGTGCTCTTTGCCCTTTTGTATTATGGAGCTAACTTCTCTTGGCTTCTCCTTCGTCTTGGGTGTCATTTGAACCTTCTTCTTCATCAATTTGGGGACACTTGCTCTTGTAGTATCATTTTTCCCTACACTTGAAGTAAATGATATGATCGTTATTTTTAACAATTTGAAATTTTTATACCTTCAAGAGTTGAGATATTTCCACTCGGAGAGGTGGGACACTCTTCTTCTGCATTAGCTTCGGATGTTGAGACTTCTTCTTGTTTTGATGCTAATAGCCTACACTCCCCCTCAATTCCTGAGATGGATGCCTCTGCAAGTTCATCCTCCATCTCAAAAATTGAGTACCTCTTGATTTTCAAGTTTTCCAGTTCTTGAGCCGATGAATCTTCTTCCTCGGACTCATCTTCATCTTGTACTGAGGTTCAATCTTTATGGAGCTTGGCCAACTTACTCCATAGCTTCTTTACATCTTGGTATTTACCTAGCTTACACAAAATATTATCAGGCACTAAATCTTGATAACCTTATCATGCTCTTCGGATCTTATGACTTGCTCCTCAGTCCATTTGTTCTTTAGGAACTTCAAATCCTTCCGTTAGAGCAAACCATTATTCTATGTCCATCATGAGGAAGTATTCCATCCTTGACTTCCAATGCTTGAATCCTCCTAATCTGAACAGTGGAGGTACTCAGATGGCATATCTGAATCCGTTTCAGAGATCTATTGTGAAGTTGAGCTCCTTTGATGAGTAGTCCTTCAACTTGTTGATATTGGAGGGCTCAAAATTTCAACTTCTTCTTCTTCCTCTAGCTCATGCTTCTTTCAGTAGTTAATCCGATGAAAAACGACCTTACTCTGATACCACTTATTAGGACCTTGCAAGCTAAAGGGGTGAATAGTATCGATCGCTTCTTATCTTAATTCGTGCTTGTCGTTTGAATGCGCAATTAAAATTTAAATCGCAAACTGATGTCATATGCACAACTACAGGATTTACATGGTATCTACATCTTAGACGACTAATTCAAGGCTTACTCCTAGTAATCTCCCTCCACTGTAAACTTCTCCTTTTCAGATACCATCCAAACATGAAGAAGCATCTTACAATAAGTTCTTATAAGAATAAATACAAGCAATACAAAATACAAGTGAAAATGAAAGCAAAAATAATTTACAATTAAGAATTTTGCTTTGGATGCTTGCTTGCCACTTTGGAATGTCTCTTGATAGTTGGAAATACAGCAATACTTCACCTCTAACCTCTCAAGAATCAACCTCGAGAAACCTTCCTAAAATCCTCTTTATAAGGCTATTGTTTGGGCTAATTTTGGTCTAACAATCGATTACTAAACTTCACCAATTTATTGCCATCAAATTCAACTATTTAAACCTACAAGACGACTCTTTTTTACCTTACTAATCGATTGGTAAGACTCACTATCGATTGCTTGTCTCTAGTTGAACTGGCTAATCGATTCAGAAGTATTCTATTCACTACTACAATGCCATCAATTAATTGATGGAACTTAACAATCATTTGGCATTGTAGCAAAAAAACTATAGCAACAACCCTAAACTTGATTATTCTAGCAAATCCCAAAGTACTGTAGCAAATATTAATTACTATAACAACACTTAATTTTCAGATTTCAGGGTTTATAATAAACCATGAATACTGTAGCAACCTTAGTTACTATAGCAAAAGCTCTAATTATTGTAGCAAACCTAAAAACACCTCAAATCTCAATTTTGGGATTTAGAGTTCATCGATCGATCGATACGCTCAATCAATCAACTAATAGTCCTATTTCAACTTTACTTGAATTCTCATCTTGCCTCGTATTCGGTTGATCTTAACCTATCAGGACTTCCATTACTTAGTATTCGATCAACCTTAACCTGCCGAGACTTCCCGTTGCTTAGTATCCAATCAACCTTTACTTGCCGAAACTTCATCATTGTCTAGCATCCGATCAACCTTGACATGTCAAAATTGCCATCATCACCCTAGTATTCAGTTGACCTCAACTTACCAGGACTTTTTTTGCTCAGTATCTGATCAACCTTAACTTATCGAGACTTTTCGTTGCCTAGCATCCGGTCAACCTTGACCTGCTAGGACTTCAACATTGCCTAGCATTCGATTAATCGTGATCTGTCAAGGCTTCTGTCATCACCAAGTGTCCGGTCCCCCATGATCCACTTGGACTTTCTATCTCGTGTCAACTCTATGTTGAATTTCCGACTGCTAAGTGTTCGATCACTCATGACCCATTTGGACTTTTCTTAACTTGTCAAGTATCGAGTCAATCGTGACCTATTTAACTCTTCACTCAACCAACTTAATATATTGATTAAATATCAAAATTTCAACTCAAGTCAACTCGAACTTGATCAACCTGAATAATCTTGATCAAAGGTATAATCTTTACCATTTCTAATAATTAAACATATATGCTCTAAGATTTTATATGTAAAATTTATCCCAAAAGGATAATTATGTTCTCGTTATTATAATAAGTGATATCAAATCCTCGCTCTTTGATCATTACGAATTATGCTTAGAAATAAAGAATAATTATGTTTAATTCTTTTGCTTGTTATATATTCTAGTAGATAAAATATAATTAAGAATATATTTTTAAAATATTATATTAAACTTTTAATTATGTATATGATTATGTGGCAACAATAAAATGATGATTTAGAATTTCAATTGTTAATTTGACATATATATATAAATCTATAATTTTCTATTAAAATTGTACCTAAGGATTTGACTAATTTATCATATAAGAAAATTTATAATTTTTTATTAAAATTATATTTAATGTTTGGATAATTTACCATATAAGAAAACTTATAATTTTCAATTAAATTTGAATAATTTGATATATATGAAAATTTTAGAATATATAGAATTTTAAGTTAAAATTGTGCAATTTAATGAAATTGCATAAAGTTGAAGCTGTTGAAAGGAAAAATAAACAAAAGTTCTTCAGATCTTTGCTTTATTCGCTAAGCTACAAAGAAGAAGAGGTTAGAGCATTGCATTCCCCACCTACACATTTGACAAGCAGGGACGATAAAAACAGGGAGAAGTCCCAAAAATTGCAGGATTTCAGGACAAGTATCAAAAAGTTTCAAATAGAATCATTTTTAAAAACATTAAGTTTCAGAACTACTCTTATCTGATTTCACACATGTAAACAATGGAAGAA
>JAOBBC010003990.1:0-22788 GCA_025388495.1 Curcuma longa
TAAAATGAGCCAAAATATGCAATGTTGATCTATGGTGGATATCTTTAAATTTGTTGGTGGTGGGTGTTGAAGGATGGTGTTGAAGGATGGATGACTTCCTTTTACTCTATCATTGTTCAGAAAGCTATCATGTTTGATTGATGTTGAGGATGAATTGGGATTGGTGGATATTGTGAAAACGGATTTTGTGAATTGTTGCTTTTTGATGGTCTATTAGTGGATATTTGATTTTATGGTTTTGTTGCATGTGAGACGATTATAAATGGAGTTCAACAAACTTTGAAGTGTTGCAGTCATAGATAATAGGTGCACTAGTAAGGTGTCAGGTCTGTCTTACTAAAAATATGCTGCAACAAACTTCCCCATATCCTGGATTCAATGACTTTGAGGTATAATCCCTTTAGTTGGTATGGCCGAAATATGCAATGTTGATCTATGGTGGATATCTTTAAATTTGTTGGTGGTGGGTGTTGAAGGATGGATGACTTCCTTTTACTCTATCATTGTTCAGAAAGCTATCAGGTTTGATTGATGTTGAGGATGAATTGGGATTGGTGGATATTGTGAAAACGGATTTTGTGAATTGTTGCTTTTTGATGGTCTATTAGTGGATATTTGATTTTATGGTTTTGTTATTAAGAAGTCATCATTGATGGTAGCATGGAGAGTGGCATGTGGGCGATATTTATAGATTTGATGAGTTGCAGCTGGTGATCTGGTGCCGGCGATCTTACGGTTGAGAGTGCCCTGTGGGTGATATTGATAATTTAGGCCAGTTGTAGTTGGTTATCAGATGATAAACTCGGGATCAATGATCTTCAGCACATGCTTATGATTGTTTACTCTAGTTGATTGGAAGTTGGTGATGTATTTCCTGTCGCTTTGTGAACGTCAATGGATGGATGATTGGGTTTTATTCTGGTGGAGTTGGCTCTATGTATTGTGCTAGATGGGGAGAAGGGGGGGGGGGGGGGTTAAATTATGGTACGTGTTTGATTAGTTGGTGGATTGAATTTTTCTTATGATAATTGAGTTTTACGTTTGAGCCGACAAAACCCAATGTGAATGTTGTGGCTATTGTTCCCATTTGAGAGTCAATAGTTTAATATAATCATTCAATCATGTTCAAGGAGTGAGATTTTGATGTTGTATAGTATGTTAGCTTGATCTCAGTACATCTATGTTGACCACTCCTACTTGTTATAATTGGGGCTTGATTCAAATGTGTTTGTGTAGCTAGCTAATTGTGGTGAAAATCTAAACAGTTAGAGAATGTTGCTTTTACTTATGTTCCTATTCTCAGCTTGTTGCATTTATGTCATACTTGCTGTCAGGGATAGGAGTTAAGTGGTTATCAACATTTTAGGTATAATTTGAATCTATACTCAATGGAATATTTGCCACTGAAACTTGTTTAAATAACCCCTTAGGATTATAAAATGGCTATCTGAATCCAAGGGAAACCAATTTGAATGGGTAAAATGTGTTGGTAGTTGGTACCCCTGGGTACCCACAATTTTTTGTGAATCCAACCCAAATTGAGTATCATACATAATTAGGTACCTGAACCTGACTTAACTGAATGGATACCTGTGGATGTCTGATTATCTGGCACCCATTGCCATCCTTAAGTGCTATATTCCTTATTTGCCTTCCCCTCTGACTTTTTGTTGCCTCCAATTTCAGGTATGGTTGTCGAGGTTGTTGAGCTAGATCTTTCAGAAAATCTTTGTGATTGTCTTATCATGTGTACATTGAGATATGGTTCACTAGTAGTTTATAGAGTTACATTCAGAGGATATCTATAGCTAGGTAGATTGACCTTTAACTGAGCTTGAAATAAATGGAGAGGCCTTTATAATGTTCCACCATTGAGTTATTGTCTACTAGGAAAGGCAAGTCAAATGAAAGGTTGACAGCACGGATTCTCACCATATAAGTCATGATGGCTGTCATTTTGTATTAGGACATTGAAATTCAGAAGACAATAAGTCCTTTCTTACTAGCTACTATTCTAGTAAGTACCTACTGATCCAAGTTTATTATAACTTTCTGGATTATTTAATATCCAAAAACTTAGTTATGTTCTATTTATATGCATAGTCAGTGAATTTAGACATCATAACATAAATTCCTAACATTCAAAAGGTCAAAATATTGGATGAGATTGGAGGTGGTGATGGTCGATTTGAAGGTCCTTCACTTTACTGTCTCAAATGGAAGGTTGGAATTTTAACTCACTATGATGCCAGTTTGGCCGATCATAAAAATCAGCCTTAGATAGGTAATTTAAACTCTTGCCTTCCATATGCAATGATGACATAAATTTTCTCAATGCTTTTCTTTGTCATCAATTTTAGTTACCTCCTTTGAAATTCTAAGGACAACTAAGTACTAGTAAGTACCTTTCCCTGTTTCATTAAACAAGTTTTTGGTTTCTGCAATTACTGATTCTATTGCTTAATGTTTTCTTTGAAGCTAACTTTTGTAATTTTGGATGCAAAGTCTTATACTTCTGATTTAAATTCTTTTTGTAGGTTTGAAATATACTTGGAAAGAAGGTTTTGTAATGTTTGACATTGTCATGGTTTAAACTCTAATGCATGATATGTAATATGACTGTGATTTGTTGGTCAACATCACACATTTATTATTAAATTGTAATATATTTTGTTGTCTGAGTTGTGTGAGGCATTTGGCTTTTGCTGTCATGATAACAGTGTTTAGTCTGTTTTAGGAGGGAAATGAGTGCATACTATTTGGAGCATGCAAATATTAGTCATATTCAACAATGCTTTGAGAATTTTGAAGACGAAGCCCTATCCCTCCTCGCTCTTGAACTTCCAATTCCTGCGTATGCCCAAGTGTTATTAACAGTAACTAATTTTCTCCATGAATTAGAATTGATTGTGACTTTTCTTGCTGCACTTAGGTATGATCAGCTTTTGAAGGCTTCTCATGCTTTTAATATATTAGATGCTAGAGGCTTTGTTGGTGTTACTGAACGTGCTAGATATTTTGCAAGAATGCGAAGGTAAGTCTGTTTTTCTTCTATTATTTTATGACTGCATATCTGCAATGGAGATTGACAACAAAATTATGAACATGTTAATTTGTATTAGTGCATTATGTACATAGCTCAACTTGGTAGTCTGTTCATATTGTTTATTGCTCAGCTCAAGTTTTGGCTATATTGTTGTTACTTTTAGTGATACTATCTGAAAAGACAACATTCTAGGTAACTTCTTCTACAATTTATAATGCCTCTATACATAAGATGTTTTTCTCCTTTTATAAGCCAAGGAGTTTGGATATAAAATCAACCAAATCTAAAGTTACCGAGTCCCAAAAGAGTAACATCTATTGAATTATCTATAATAACTGTAGCCTTCACTGATTTAATATGATGAGGTTGACTGAGACTGGGTTAAATTTGTTCTCCATAGTGGCTATTTTACCATTTGGATTAACATAGTAGCCATTGGTATTGATGACACATCCTTAGACGATCAATTCAACATATCATCAACTGTTCTGGTTGGTTGTACACTACAATGTGACAGCTCAACAAGTTAGAATACCTAGGTATGCTCCATCATGAAACTCTACTTATCATACCAAATCAGGCTCCACTGAATCAACAGTCTGAGAAATTAGTCTAATGTTTTTTGCTTCAGGTGATTACAATACAAATGGATACTCTCTATTTTGGACACCTTTGTGCATATGCGCCTTCAATTTGTTGAGAAAAATGTTGATACCAAGGTTGTTAGGGCAGTTAAGTGGGTTCAGATTATGGAAGACTTCTTCAATCATTCTTAGGTCTATTCTTTATGCAGAAACTCAGTAATGAGGAGGCAGACTTGGAGCCACTAGATTCACAAGTTATTTCATTGCGTTAAATTGATTGTACCTCATGACTATTATCTAAAGATATGTGTACTTAATTTTTAATCACAATTTATCTAAGCAAGTTGAGGAGATTTTTGTCTCTACAAGGTTTTAGGTCATGGTGTATGGTTAGCTTTTCTATTGTGCTTTGGGAGGAGGATGTGGACAAGAGACCATAAAAGCAATGTCTATCCACCCAATCCCCTAAATCAAGGTTATGAAGCATCTGACAACATCAATTACAATGGTTTTTCGGATGCAATATCATGAAGATAAAATACTTAAATGGATAACATAACTTAGCATTTAAGTGATTTTCTTATATGGAGTATCACATGCATACTTCTTAATATTTTTGTTAAATTAAAAATTTGAGTTGATGAATGACACTTTTTATCCACTAAAGTTTTCTTGAATTGTTAATCTTAAAAGATAAAGCTGCTATTAATCTATTTTTCAGTGCATATGTTTCTAAATGTGTTGCAGTCTTGCTCGGCAATGTGCTCAACTTTGGTTGAAGACACGGGAAGCTCTTGGGCACCCATTAGGATTTTCCAAGGAAAATGATCTCTTGTTTCAAAATCTTCCAAATTCCCAATTGCAGAAGGTTCATTCCTTTTCAAATTTTAGTCTTACTATGTTGCTTAATGGGCTATATTAGTCTTAGTTCTTGGTAAGTTGTAACACCTAAAGCAACAGCTGTCGATTGATAGGCCATTTCCATTAGTCATAAGCTCTGTAGGCCCTAAGGTGTGATGCCATAAACTGTCAAGTAAAAATCTCTTCCTTCCATATAGACATGTTTTAGTACCTGCACTTTTCTCTCTCGTTCCTTCCACCTTACACTCCTTTCCTACCCTCCCTTCCCCTTTCCCTCCTTCCTAGCAGACAGCGCTTTAAACAACTAGACTGGTTTGTCTGTTGAGTTGGAACTCTTTATGTTCTTTTGAATTAATTTAGAAGTCATCTGTTTTGTCTTTTTTGCTCCAATGTTATTCATGAAATTGTGTTGGGTGTAAAATTAACAAAGGTTCATCATGTATAATTTTTTTTGGTCCCATTCTATTGCTTTACCACAAGGTATTGGAGCGTCCCGGAGCATTTGTTCTTGAGATTGGCACTGAAGAGATGCCTCCTCATGATGTAGTTGAAGCAAGTAACCAGGTATGTATTACACCTATAAAAAAGTAACTTCCTTATCTGGATAATGTGTTTCTCATAATTTATCCTGTAAAATGGGATGCAGTTTTGTGCTGTGTATCAAGCATTATATTTTGTGTTAGATATTACTAATTTAAATGATTATTTCACTGGATAATTATATCTTAGGGTCTTCCATTGGAGAATGTGTATCAAGCATTATATTTTGTGTTAGATATTACTAATTTAAGTGATTATTTCAGTGGATAGTTATATCTTAGGGTCTTCCATTGGAGTTTTCTCTTCCATTTTTTCCTCTTTGCAGCTTAGAAGTCTCACTGTGGAGTACCTGAAAAAAAGAAGACTGAGTTGTGGAGAAGTTTCATCATATGGTACACCACGCCGACTTGTGGTAACAACTCAAAGCTTGAAACTATCCTTTCAATATTTTTTACTATTTTTTTGAAGTGCAATTGCATCTTTTTTTGATTAAAACTATGATAGATGCTTTCTCTAACTTTGGTCCTGTTGGTATCTTAAGTTTCGATAATTGGATTTCTTTTCTTCTTTGATTGAGAAAAAAAAAACTGATTGTGTCAGTTTAGTCACTCAAAAGTGATATCAGAACTTTTGATGCGTTTATTGTCTCTTGGAAGATGGCTTAAATTTTTGATCTGTTTATCTCTGTTGATGTAACAGGTTCTTATAGTAAACTTCAGACTGAAGACATCAATATCAGCCTATAGAAAACATTAGTAGTTTAACTAAGGAAAAATAATTATAATTGATTCAAGTATTATGGTGATATAGTCTTGCATATAGGTCAATGGAGGGATAATCTTCATAGTTTATGTGGCCGACCCTATTTTGTTTTTTTGTTTTTTTGTTTTTTGGTGTTAATGATAGACACATTTATGCAATATAATACATGTTTAAGATACAGACAATTACACACAGTTAATGTCCTTAATTTATCTTCTTTATTCAATATTAGGATTGGATTGAACTTCTTGATGATGATCCATATTATCCTGCTGCAAAAACTTAATATATTGGCAAAAAGTGAGATGAAATTTGGGAAAAAATTGAATTTGCTAGATGTAGAAGATAATAATTCTTAAAAATCATATTAAATGAAAAAATGAACATTGTGTTCTATTTAAAATCTTGATCACATGATATCACCATCATCATTAACTTAATATTGGCTGAGAAGATTCTATAAAAGGTGAAATGAAATTTGGAAAAAAACTGAATTTGTTAGATGTAGAAAATAACAATTTTAAAAATCATATTAAATGAAAAAAATGAACGTCATGTTTTATTTAAAATCTTGTTCAAGAAATCATGATCATCATTCTTTTCCATTTAAATATGACATTACTCACATAACATATTTCTTTGTACTCATCTAAAGAGGATTATTAACATCATCTTACCTCTGCCTTTCTTTCTCTTGTAACTACTAGTCTGTCTTCTAATGGAATGTCAAAAGTTTTCTGTTCCATTTTACCATACCTGTGAAACCTTGCAGGAATATACTCATCTTGGTGCCCCTTTGCTAGCAAAAGGTTTAAACTACATGATTTGTTTCTTCACTAGCTGATCAGTTGCTGTTACTCAATTCTATGAATGGAGTTGTTATATCATATATGTTTAAAACATAGTTCTGCTCATATCTTGGTATCGAATTACAATACCTCCAAGGTTTTGTTTATTGCTTTAGCTATTGATATACTAATTTCTGATATCGATAGACCATAAAGCAGTCACAAAATGACAATCAGTCACATATGCAATGTGTCTAACAAAAGTTTCAAAATTATATGTGGCATTTCACATTGCAGTTGCATGTGCTATTACAATATGCCGATCAATTGATATTCCAACAAACATGCTACAGTTGAGAATAAAGTGGTAAAGAATATTTGATCTAACTACTTTATGATATTCAAAGGAATATTTTTTGACCTGTTAGCAGCACATTGGACCTTTAAAGTTATTCTTGATCAAGCCCTTGAACATAGCCATTCTAAAATACTTAGGTTAATTAATAGTTTAAATTTGAAATAAAATGGATGAAGATTTGCCATTGTCATTTTCCAAATTTAAGCTGGTAATTGATATAATCTGCTTTGTGCTCAATTATTGTCTACAATGCTGCAATCAGTATACAACTATTAAACCATGTGGATCAATTCACAGATATTTGCTGAGAGTCTCAGTCATATGCAAGCAGAGAATGAGATTGAGATTCGAGGCCCTCCAGCAGCAAGAGCATTTGATCCCGAAGGAACTCCTACTCAGGTCTATCTTTGCTTCAGTTCCTACTAACTTATTTTAGTTAGCATGCCTCTTAAGAAGGACAATATGCTAAAATTTTCAAATTCATGTAACATCTGATGCTTCACCTTTTTTTAACTCAATATTTCTGTTTGGCAATTATGATGTCCTTTCAAGTAATCTAACTTAACTAATGTTTCTTTTATGGTGTATAAATGCTGTTTTGTGCACGTATATCTTAATGATTAATATTCAAATGAACATCATATATGCTAGTTTTGTGTGTATGAGTTGGATGATGAAAAGACTTCATTTAGGTATTAGATCTTTTGTGAAAGGGTTTTTGAAAGAAAACTGTTTTCCACTTTCCTAGAAATCTTCAATAATATATATTATAGTAATAGTAATTGACATTTCTTTTTTAGGAAGATAAAATACCCTGCTCATATAAAATTAATTTTCACTGCATCGAGAAGTAAAAAAAGGTGATTTTTTTCCTTCAAATTTTCTTTTTTTTCCTCTCAAAAACCTGGAAACAGAAAATTGTTAAACTGTTTATGTTAACAAACACATCCAATTACCTGACCTTTTCGAGGGCGGACAGCCAACTTTCATTGCTCAAATAAATTTTCTTGTTTATCATTTTCCTTTCTTTTCTTCAATGCAGAGCTTGTCGGTATTCA
Organism: Curcuma longa; assembly: GCA_025388495.1. NCBI lineage: Eukaryota > Viridiplantae > Streptophyta > Magnoliopsida > Zingiberales > Zingiberaceae > Curcuma > Curcuma longa. The sequence goes on from JAOBBC010003990.1 coordinate 7,998, forward strand.
TTATTATTGGATTAAAGTTTCTTCTTCTGTTGTCAGGCCGCCAAGGGATTCTGCCGCAAGAATGGCCTAACCATGGATGATCTATACAAGAAATTTGAAGGTCAGTCTCCCATGCATGCCATGCACTCACAGTTTGTGCATTAGTATTTCGATCTATCTATTGTACACTTTCTACTCCACCTTCACATCAAATATTTTTCTTCATTAAGGTCCCTTTTGTTTATTTGCCCAATGGAAAATAGGTGTCTTCATATTCTGTGATATCAACACTCCTCTTCTACTCCACCTTCACATCAAATATTTTTCTTCATTAAGGTCCCTTTTGTTTATTTGCCCAATGGAAAATAGGTGTCTTCATATTCTGTGATATCAACACTCCTCTGCAACTCTGATTATTTTCCGAAGTACTTTATTGATACTTGGTGCAACTTTTTGTTTGTGGTTCATAACAATCCTTGACTATAGGATCACCTCTTAACCACAAAAAGGAACCATTTCTAATCTCCCTTCCTGAATCTGGACCAAATAACAACATCCTATTCGAAATAACCTACTTATTTGCTCCAACCTACACTCATCTGAACATACCTTTAATCAACACTCCAACAACAGATCTGCTACCAAAATGATAGAGCAAACAATACAAGATCAGCACTTGACATCCTAAGGATATCAACTTAGTACTAGGAGTTGTAAAAGGAAGGCAGCTTACCTCAACTGCTGCTTCAGATCCATGCCAAAACTGTTGCCCACTCACTAAAATACAAGAAATAGGATCAATAAACCATAGTCAGCCCCCCAACATATCCATGTATGAACCACCTATATTAGAAGGTAAATAATGTATATGAACTGAAGGGCAATGTGTGTCATGAATCAAAGTGGGTAAAGTTACATTCTACCTCAATATCCATTGATTTGATTGAAGCCAGATCAACAGGTGTGACGAACATCATTCACAATCTTGGTGTTCGTGGACATTGACGCCTATTGACATTTCAGCAATCCGCATTGATGGGAAAAATCTTCTTCTTTACTGCCTTTCTTCACCATATTCCTCCTCTCGTTGATCAGTGCTGGCTGAGACCAGCTTGTATCTCAACACAGTATGTCAGTCAACAATGAAACTCTCCTTTCCATTTCAACCATCTAAATATTCTAGTAATTATATCTTCATTGTTATCTCTCTTTCTTTATATTAATTAATAGCTCCCTGATATCTCTCTTATAAGGGTTTCATGCCCATCCATCTTTAATACTCCCTTGCCTCTTTTCTTATTAGTGAAATTACATTTAAATTTTTTAATAGAATAATGCAAGTTTTGTAACCTACCTATTGGGAATGAAAGGTAAGAGGATGAAAGAAAAAACCATTGTTATGATGATTACATTTTGAACTTTTGACAAATTCTTTGGGAGGAACTTACATCTTTCAAAGAGTGAGGAAATGGTGGAAAAACCCAGGTTATGGTGACTGCAACATGCAGAAGGAACTTGGTTTGGTGTCTCCTGTCAAATAAGTTTTATATGACTTTTATGAGACTCATGCAAGCTTAATTATGGAGTTTCTGTTTACAGAATCCTTTGAGGTTTTATTTTGTGATTCAAATTCAGATCTTATAAGTAGTGATTTCTTAAGATCGATAATGAATCATAAATGTTATTTGTTGTTACTCTTTTTCTTTTCGCAGGAAAGACTGAGTATGTATATGCTAGGGTCAAGGAATCAAAACAATCCACTTTTGAGGTTCATAGCTTTGTCTATAATTATTGAATTATATTGTTTTCTGAGACATTTGGACTTCTTTCTTCTGATTACATTTTATTATCAAACTTTTGAGATGTAGACTGTTTCCTTTGTTGCTTTTCTATGCAATTCTTCTGTCTTAAGTGTCATTCTTCTCAAGGGTTTTTTTTTTTTTGTATCCAATGACATTAGTCCATATATTCCAAAACTGGGAATCAATCAGTGGCATGATTCCATCTCTGATTGCATTATATGGAAGTCTTTGACCAATATGATATGTTGTTTCCTACAGGAGTCTATTTGGATATTGCTTTAATCTGCTTTTTGGCATTACTAGGTTCTAGCAGAAGGTCTACCAAGTATTTTGGCTATGATTTCTTTTCCAAAATCAATGAGATGGAATTCCCAGGTGAGAAATGTCACCTTTTAACATTCTGTTCAGCAATTTGGACTTAATAATTGCATCAGTTTATCTTGAAACGAATACATCAACGTGAAGTTTTTGCACAACATGCTTTCTTTACTGAATTTTTAGCATACTACTATCATATTTATTATTATGCTTCTTGGTTGTTGGGTTATGTACTGTGTATAATTATGCTTTGTGTGGCTGCCAAAATGTCTACAAGCTTTGATGCCTAGGTTTCTCTTATGCTGTGTTGATTATTTCATTTCCTTATTTGATTTGATCAGTGAAAAGTACATCGTAGTTATGGTTTGAGGTCTTACTTGTACTATTTTGCATTATGCTTCTAGGTATAATCAGGATTTGAAATTTCGAGCAGTATCGCGCGATACGGATGAAATTTCGTTCCGTCGACGGACCGGCATTGACATAGCACTGACGGTGGCTTCGGCTGGGAGACGCCTCCGGAGGCGTCGCGCGGGCCTGACAACGCCTCCGCGCACGGGCGGTGTGCGACCAGGGGTGCTATAGTTGCAATTTTGGTTTTTTTTGAGATTTTAATAATTAATTATTAGCTATAGTTGGGGATAATTTAAATAGACTTTATTAAAATTCATAAAATTATCTTATTATTTTTTAAAAATATTTTATTTTTTATTTTTAAATATTTAGATTAAATTTTTTATTTTAGTTAATATATTTTATATTTTTAAAATAACGAAACTATACCGGGTATGATACGGTACCGAAACTGTATCGTTCCAGTCCAGGACCGAAACCTTAGCACAACTCGATATTTTAAACCTTGGGTATAATACTCACAATACTCTGTCTGGAGTTGAAGCATCTGAAACCTGCTACTAGTTATTATTGATCCAAACAAATGTGGTGCTACTCATCAGTCCTCATATGTCCGCTGTAAAACAATCCAATTTACTGGTAGATTAACATGATAGTTGAATGCATGGAAAAGAAAACATATAACCACAGATGATTATCACTCTTGGTTTGCCTTTAATGAAATTTTAGATCTAAATTAAGTTAAATCTAAAACAACCAAACCCTAATTAAAATTTAGCAGCTAGACTTAGGAGTAAATGTTATGTGATCATGGTTGATAGCATCTTGAATCGATCCTCTCACTGCTTCTCTCTATGCGTCTTGCATTGAAGGATTGCTGGTTGCCCTGCAAATTTGGAAATTAGCACTCAGCTCATCACATATACAGTGAAGATTAACATCAGGCTATCTCTTCCCCTGTCATTCTTGCTACCACCATCTTGCTTTATATTTCTGAGAGGCTGGAGAGCTATTATTCATACTCATGTTCCAATCTTGGAGCATCAGTGCAATTTGTTTCTTAAAGGATTCTTTATTTAGCTTAAATGTTTTCTTAGGAAATTTTAACCCAATTTCCAGTTATTCGATGGGATGGAAAATCATGCTCAATCAAAAACTTTATGTTAGTCAATGAAAGATGGTCGCCATTCTCCTTGCTTCCTCCCTCATGCAAGTTCCTGCCTCTCTCTTCAACAGCCATTCAGCCCCTTTGACAGCCTTCCGTGGACCACACTGCAACAATCAGCAGCCCTCCACACCTTTGACAGCCCCCTCATGAGTCCCCTCTGTCTCCTTTGCTGATTTTTTGCAAATCAAACCACTCCCTTTGGTATCCCTCTACCTCCTTTGCATGCACCTTTGCAAGCTACCATTGCCCAATCCAATAGCCTTATGTGAGCCTTTCGTGAACATTCCTTGAGCATTTGAGGAATCATCCGTGATCCTTCCTTGAGCCTCTGACAACCTTGGTGAACCTTCAGTGATTCCTCTGGCAGCCTTTCCCTTGCGGCACACAATCAACAGCAGCAAGGAGTGGCTTGTCAACAAGCATCTCTGCAATATTAGGTTCCACTCAGGCTTCAGGAAGATTGCCTCAGCAATGGAAGAGGTGGCTTAATGATGTATTTTATTTGGCTCTATGCGCTTAACAAAAAATATTTTTTCCTATAAAATTTTGTAATTTTTTTCCATATTATGAATATGCCCATGGCTTCTTTTTGTGTTTCTTAATTCAAGAATAGTAATCGAATTTAAAAATCATCAAATAGTTAACTATTGATTCTTAATCACAATCAAGGGCTTCTTATATAGTTGAAAGTATTTTACACAAACAATGCATCTTATGAAAACAATAGACCTGAGTTAGAGAAATTATGACTAAGAATATGAATCTCATTTTTTGAGGCTTTATATTTTAATTCCTTTGAAATTTAACATACTTCGTAATGTAAAATATCCTCAAATATTTGTTTGGACTATTAATCAAGGAGAGTGAAGAGACTATATTATTAGATGCAAAGCAATAAGATCATAAGTTTATTGGCTAGAGATATAAGCTGAATTAAATTAATTTGCTTTTGATGTGAAATTTGTATGCAATTTCTGTAAGATAAATTTTCATCGAGGTTTAACCGTTTAAGGCTTGTAATAGAAAGTTATGTTAAGTCTACAAACACTATAAGTCGCTGAATGGTTATGGGAACTGGTATGAAAAATAAGAGAATGAAACCATTAAATTTCAATATTGTAATTTTTTCAGAGTAGACTTTACTAGAAAAGCACTTTGTAAGAGAGTTAAGTTTGTAATTGATCAAGAGCCAAAATATTATATAAAGAGCAATGTAAAAAAAAAATGTTGTTGCAAAAGTCATATAGGTCAACACTGTGATAATAGTGTCAACACAACAACAGCTTATCCTAGATTTATATCACTGTATTTAGTCTTATCCACCTCTCTATTTGGTGCTACAGTTGTATACTAGCATAATCTTTCTAAGCTGAGCTCATAATAGACTACTTAAAATAGGATGGTTTTCTTACCAACAACACTTAAATTACGAATTATAATGGCCAGTACAGTGAAAAGATACCTGAATGTGATCAGCCATTCTGCAATATGATTTGTACTATTCCATATCTATGCATAGTATACACTAAAACTAAAAATTTATTTGTTTTAATTGTTTTTTGATTTTTTGTTTCTCGTAAGAGTGATATGTGATGGTGCTACTTTAAGCTCTTTACTGGTCCAACAATGAGATTTTCCAACCAAAAATTTAAATGCTTCTTACAATGCAGAGCCGTTAATGTCAAGTATACTGTGATAATACAACAGCAAGCTATGGGTATTATTTGTGGTTGAAAACATGAATTTGTTCTGCTACTGTAGTCTATATCATTGCTAGTTGATGACCTAGACTTATAACAGATACAGTTATGGTCCATGCTCAATGATCTTTGATATTCTTTTGTGCTGTCTGTCAGGGTCTAACATAGCCCTTAACAAAATTTATCTAGTGTTGGGGCTGAAATATATGGTACAGTTATGAAATTTCGTAAAAGTCTTGTTGTAAAGAGACTACTTCAATCTACACAAATGTTGGACTTTGATTTATTGGCTTGATGTGCTGATTAGATTGCATAGTATATTGTTGTTCAAATTTCCACAATGTCTTGGAAATCTTTACTTGACATATTAGATATATTTATATCAAGTTGGAGGGAGCCATTCATTCAGGCCATCCAATACATATTTGTCATCTGATATTTCATGGATAAAATCTGCTTGCATATGTACGGTTAATTTTGGAATTCTAATTTTTACAATATTTTTGTCTAAGTGCGTATATTCACAATCATGGATTATCTGATTTCTGTCTAGGCACTTCTTCTCAATCTTTTAATATTGTTTTTATGTTACCTGAAACCTTGTTTATACTCTATTTTCATGCCTTATGCCATATACTTTATTCTCCAATTAATTTTAAGATATTGACCTTTTTTCACATATAGGTCTTGTTTAGTAGGCCAATTCGCTGGATTTTAGCACTACATGGTGAAACAGTTTTACCTTTTTCTTTTGGAGGAGTTTCAAGGTTGGTAATTTTATGGTAGAGACAAAAACCTATCCATTTCTTTTCTCATTCCATTTGCTGTCCTTACGTGGTATTTTAGCTTCTATCTAGATAAAATAAAATAGTTTTGCCATTTTACTTTTGAGGAGTTCCGTTGTAGGTAATTTTTCATAGAAACAAATGCCTAACTGTTGTTTTCTCATTCTATTACTATGCTTAACCTGTATTTCAGCTTCTATTTTATCTTCATTTAGATATGTTCAGCATGTACTATTATGAGTTGGATGATTTTAATGATTTTGTTTAATCAATGAAAATTTCACTCATCGCTTTAACAACTATGCATTGGACATTGATTAACAGTTGTATCAAATTTCTCCTTGACCTTATACTAGGGTCGCCATGAACTGAAATCTCAAGTCACATTGCTATTGAGATTTACTGTTCCATGTGATTACTAGAACATGGGATTAAGCAACTTGAGATTTCTATCTATGATTGAGAGTGATTTCACAAATTTAATGTGTGGTTTTACGGATATTTTGGTTGTAAAATTGGGCCATTTTCGTTGGAGAAGGTTTTTGTCTCATTGACTCGTGAAGGAATCATCATTAGCTCACAGAGGAATCAATTAGATGAACTTAGAGGAGGATGGAATTAGGTGATCATGTGCATGGTTTTAGCTCCTACTTGTGCCGATCTTGAGGCCATTGCCACTGATTTGAACACCAATGTCCAAATCACGAGTATGTGAAAGTCATTGACAACCTTCAGTGTTGTGAGTCTGCGGCAGTCGTGGATGGGCCTCAGTATCTAACTCATGAGTGCTAATAAACTATTATAATATACAACAAATAAATTACTTAATAAACTTGTTAATATATAAACTTTAACATAGTAAATAAATTTGGGTGTAATAAATTATATGTTAATTTATTTATTGTAAATTATTTAACAACTTAATTACTGTTAGTAATATGTCGGTATGCTAAGATAATTAGTAATTATGGTCAAGATAATTTACTGTTAAACAGTAATTGTGTAATTATTTTACTTGTATTATATTTTATAGCAAATATTTACTTGTAACTGTCACTAAATTATAATTATAAGTCGGACTGTTAGCAAATAAAAAGTAAATAATCAATTATAACTATCAGTATATAATTATAATACAAGTAAATTATAGTAAGTAGTTAATCATAGTAAAATTGTTAATTAAAAGTTACAATGCACACTAAGTAAAGTTAATCATGTTATCATCGATAATTGGATTAATAAATATCAAAATGATATTAACACAACATGATATGGCACCCAAACTGTAGAAACTCTGGCAAGTTTAAGATTTGACTGTGTGAACCAATGTACAAGAATCTCGTACAATCTAGTTTAAGATTGGACCATCATGGTATTTTAAATTGTTCTGTCAATTGCTTGTCATTCTTTGCAATTCTTTCTAAATTCATTGCAACTGACTCCTTTTGACTGTACGAGTGTTGGAAAACAAATGTTTGTGTCTAGGTTGACTGAAAATAAACATTGTAATAGAGTCTCTCTTTGTATTATGAAATTGTAAAAGCTTTATCTCCTTTGCAGATTGGTTATAATTTGGTCTAATTGTTCTGTGTTGGCTATATAACTCTTTTGCTCTTAGAAACCTTGAACCAAATAATTTCATGTTTTTTTTGTTTGTTGATGTTGTTTTTAATTTTTTATTGTAGACCTTAGAATCATTGCTTTGTGGAAACCGACTTATTTTCCTTTTATTTTCCTATTGATAGTGGGAGGCAAACATGCGGGCTTCGGAGTTCGCACTCGGCCATACTTGAGGTAATGTTAATCTTTAAGATATCTAATTTCAAATACCTTTTATTTTAAAGGTTGTATTTTTTATTTAACTACCCATGGGGAACTCTTTGAGGAATGATTTGCTCTAGTGTGATTTATTGAATATTTGTTCCTCTTCTAACACAGTTTTATGTGTGCATTAGTAGCAGTTCGGCAATTGTGTTCTTGTTGTTTCCTGTCCTTCCTAGAGTCGTAATTTAAGCTTAGATGGTAAATCTGTAAAATTAAAAAAAAATATCCTTGCTTGAGGTCTGATATTCATTTACCATCATCTTTATGTTGCTCTTACTGGTGAAGAGAAGGGACGGGCGAAACGAATGAATAACATGGTTCTTTTCTTTTTGTCTTATTCTGATCTAAGGCTAAGCTGATCTCGGTGTTATGAGCTGAATCCCTAGAAAGCCATTCACAAGTTTCAGCAAGGTGTTACTATCTTATTCATCCACTTTCTTTCTCTCTTCATACCACCTTTGTTTAGCTCGTTGTCGTGTAAAACTTTTACATGAATGTGCTCAAAAAATTGCAGAACCTTTTACTTGGTTCCTATCACAAAATGTTCTGTGTTTATAATTACGTATGGACCATTCTACTCTTCTTTCATAAAAATGCAACATCAGTTACTTGGAATGCTGATAGTCGCAATAATAGAATGTTCTGAATGATCAATGAAATAGTTTCTAGATATTTTATATTACAATGTAGCAAGATCTGATGCTTATCTGTGCACAATATAACATTTATAGCATTATGGCATCATTTAAAATTTCAAGCTGTCTTGCTTGATATTTGTAGAATTATTGCCAGTAGTTGCATTCCACTTATCTTAACGCAACATGGAAGAGGAACTTGGCATCTTTCAGGCATTTTCTCTGATGTCTTTTCTATGCTTCTCCAAAAATGTTACCCTTCAATATTTGACCTCTTCCAATTGTCTTTGGGAGAAACAGATGATCTCAGAAGTTGAAGATTGCCATTTTTGTGCAGAAGTGACAGCGAAAGAGTTCAGGAGGATGCAGGATGTGAGGAAGAGAAAGTCATCACTTGAGAGTGGTGAGCTAGGGCTGTGGATTTAATGGTGAATACGATCAGAAAGTTGACATTTTTGTGCTTCAAATGGTGCTGAGCCGATGGGTGGAATATGATCACAGATTGTGAAGGGGTTTCTGAAATAGAAATAGAAATGATGAGCGGGATATGATCACAGCTTGTGAAGGGGTTACTGAAATAGAAATAGAATGACATCTTATGCCAAAACAAGATGAAACTTCTTCTTTTCCCCTTTCTTCAGCCTTTCCTCCTGTGTTGCTGCCATAGCTGCTTTAGGTTGGAAACTGACCTCTTTCTTCTTCTTGTATACTAGGTCATCACACTTTAATCAATTCTGACCCGTGGCATCTGTCATCACCTTCTAGCATTGGCACGATGTCATTGCTGGCAGGATTGAAGCTTGTTGTGGTAACCTTAATCAAGTGTCGTTTGTCTAATTGTTTTGTTGAACCAATTAAAATAGCTTTTGCCATTCTTGATTGGATTTTGGTCTCATCTGTTGTGTTTTCTGTACATTGTTCTTCAATGACTTCCTTTTTTTGGCCGACTTAACAAAGAGCTAACTTGAACGCTTTTCTTATCTCAGATAGAAAGTGCAGAGGCATACCTGCATAAGATGAGGGATGCTGGCATCTTGGTTAATATGAAGGTATATCTCAGTTGTTTATTTAGCTTGCTATATTATTGAGAAATATGGATCAAAATAAAAAATACAGTTACCAGGAAGCATGTACATCCTGGGCACTGTTCGGGTTACTGGCTTCATAGGTAGAACCAAACCCAAAATAAATGTTTTTTGGCTTGAAATTTGTTACCCAAGACCAAAACATTTTGGGCTGAAACCAAACCCAAGATTTTGGTTGGGTTCAGGTTTGATTTGTTTAAACTGAAAATTTTAATTAAAATGTATACAAACCAAGTACGCACTAACTACTAAACCATTTACAATATTTATTTAATTAATAACTAATGATCATTTTAGTGTTGCTAATCATCCTAAACACTGAAAAGAATATAGATAATAATCAAATAGATACTAAATATTAGGGTTAATGTGGTTCAAAGTGGATATTTATATGTATATAATTACTAATCACTAATCAGTTTGGTTTTGGCTTATCAGTTTCTCTAGGAAGTAAATTGAAACTGAACCCGAAAAAGTTGACTACTTTCCTACCCGACTGAACCAAAAAGCTGAATTTTTGGGTTATGTTCGGTGTACTGATTTGGGTCTAGATTTGCCCACTCCTAATGTATTGGATGTGATGCCTAGTAATTGGGGTGTCTAGGGTTATTAGAAAAGATTTGTTGGATGGAGTTGCATGATATGCATAGTTACAAGCAACCTCTGAGTAGGTATTATCACAGCACTATATACTGCACATATTGTATTTTTATTATTTTTGGTACAAGTTGGTGGATGTACAGTCCAACATACCAAAAATATACAGCAATGCAGAATTCTTACAAATGCATCCTGTATTTATAGTGTTAATTTGAGATATATGTGTGCTATTTGATTTGACTCAATTTTCTCACACTTCTATCTCTAAAGTCAATTAGTTGATAGATTATCCTTCATCATGCAGTGGGCCACTTGGCCAGGGCAAAGCCCCCGGTGATTTACATCCCTTCCAGATCGTTTGGGATAGTACTAGAGGGGCCCCTGGGATGAGGGTATCACCTTTTGCCACAATTAGTTGATAGATTATCAACAGACATATCGTGTTAGTCCCAAGTAGAATATTGTTCAACTTCAATCTGAAACTTCTGGTCATATAGTTGCTTGTGTTTTCCTCAACCTGTATCTAGACTATTCTATTATTAGATAGGCAAAATCTGCAGCCTATTAAGTAGATAAAGGACAACTATCGTTGTTTGGAGTGTCTTACAATAAATTAAGATGTTTATCATGTTCTGTTATGATTTTTAATTGCAGGAACGGAAAGAAAAAATTATATGTGATGTTGACTCATTAGCTGCAAGTGTTAACAGCAATGCAATAATGCAAGACAGTTTAGTCGAGGAGGTATCAATTGCCACTTTTATTTGGTCTCAAGAATTAATTTAGTATATTTGCAATATCTAAATATCTTCCCACCAGGTTGTAAACCTAGTGGAGGCTCCTCTTGCTATACTTGGTAGATTTGATGAATATTTCTTGGAGCTTCCAAAGGACATATTGATTATGGTAACCTGTGTTATTCTGCTTCCAGCATTTTACATTCTTCTCCTAATATAATTGTTTATTTGATGTTGATTGTCTAGCATGAAAGAATGACTTCTATCTTAATTTTTATGATTTTTTAAAATAATTTATGATTTTAAAGTTTCTTCTCAGAGACAAATATCTGTGACAATTCAAGAAATGAAAAACAAATATCACTGAAGTAATCACTACATAGCTTCTTGTATATGTAATAATCTTTAAAAATTCTGGCAGATAGGTTACCCATTACAGAGATGATAAAGGAAGACAAGCTGAGTTTGTTGATAATGTGGTCAGACTAATTAGAGGTACCAATTAGAAGGTCCCTTTGATTGCGGAAAATGTATTTCATTTATATTTTTCGAGTTTCCTGATGTTTGGGGCAATGGAAAACCATAACCAACAAAAAAAAAAATGCTAATCAACTGAAAATGTCATTTTGAGAAAAATAACTTCTGCTCAAAACGAGTGGAAGTCATTTTCCCTCAGCTTAGTTTGATGTGGAACCTGAGTCAGTTTGAGCTGTGGGTGAGGGCCTTCGGGTGACTTTTAATGGGGCTAAGGTCATTGGCATTTTCGTTGCTTGGTGGTGTCAGAAGGCAGTGTTATATGGAGGCACAACTAAAATGTTGCATAAATTGAGATGGGAGATGGACTGCCCCGGGATTTTCTAGTGGGCTCTAGACATGGTTGATGGAGTCGTTCTTGAGGATCACCTAGGTGGCCTACATATTTAAACAACTGATTGCCATTCAAGGGGAAAGTAGTAGTTGCAGCCTGGCACCAGAAACCCTGGATGCCCTGGTGGGGGATGCAGAGCAGGCAGTCAGATTAGGTGAGCCACTATAGGAGAAGGAAGGAGGAGAATCAACATTTTCATCGTTATCCTAGAAATAGAGATGCTCAAGACCAGTGAAAACCATTTTGAGGTTGAAGTGTGTTTGTCACCATCCTAGAAATAGAGATGCTTGAGGCCAGCAACAACCATTTTGAGGCTGAATCTGTGGTGAGTTCCTTCGCTTCCTGCAGAGGGGTAGAAGTAGAGGTACTATAAATTTTGGAGCCGAGGAAAATATATATTCCCTGTAAAAACTTTCCTTTGAAATCATATTACCCATATAAGTTAATTTCTGCAAAACAAATGGACTCATAGTATGATTTGTGAGATAGTGACATGTTGGCTACTTCCTTTTATATGCTGTATTTCCCTCTTGTTCAGTTCTGTATATTTCTTATATCAAAAGAGGAGTGTTTGAGAGTTGTTGCGCTCACCATGAGTTTTAGCATTGTTGTGCATGCAACAATGATGTACCATGTTAACCAGCAGTATAAACCAGTGTTTCTTACTCCATGGTCAATGCCCACTTGGTTTTTTCACTCTTCCTTGGCTCATTCCTCAATAGATCGTCTGTGTCAAATAACACCTTCATTCCTTCACCAAATCTTCCTCATCTTGTAAGAATGATGGCCAAATGAATCTTTCAATTCTTCTGTCAATTGTGCAATAGAAGTCACATTTAGGAGGCACAAACCAACTTCTCTTAGCACTATTATTGAGAACAGCACTCTTGAGATGATCTGTGCATATATAAATGGTGGTATGCAATAACAGCAATTAATCATGCTGCAATAATAATTCCATGATCGAAAGCATACATCAAATACATGAATATTAGCAGCCGATGAGACTAACACTCTAATCTCAAATATTCATGTGATATTCATATCAAAGAATGTATTCACAGAGGTTACTTGAAATCAAAAGTGTGTAATCAAACAGTCAACAGGAGCAAAAAGTACTGTGTTTTTGAATGACTACCCTTTGCTTTTAAAGCTAAATTATTGCCTTAGCCTTCATCAATTCTTGGATATGGATATTTACTAGCCCAAACTTGTTTTATATAATCCTGCTGGATCAACACCTGGAGTCATAACCTTTATTCACCCACTCACTTTCTCTTCTTTTTTCCTTCTGTTTCTGTTTACTGCTCACAATGGACTGCTTGGTGATCAAATCACTGCTAGGTCCATCAAGCTAGAGGCCTATCAGATTCTCTCACCTCTACTCAGTTCCTCACTGTCTCTAGCTTTAACAAAGTATTTATGAGGGTTTACAAAAAAGAAAAAACAACTCCAATGATTGAATCTTGATAGAAACAGAATATTACCTTGGAAACAAAGGAAAGGTCTCTGATCCTGGCTCTCTTGTTAGTTTTCCTATTTGGAGATGTTCAGACATTCTAAGAATCTTCCCCAACATTGCATTTGCACCTCTTTCTCCTCTCAGTTTAGAAATAAGGGTTCATGCTTCCATAGATACCCCCCTCAACCTTGTGAAAACACTGCTAGAACTTATGCCCTCATGCCCATAATAAATTCAAATATACTGAATAATGATTTTTTAAATTAGGAAAAATGCTGCAGATGAGATTAAAACATCAAAAAAGGGGATGCCTCATTTTTTTGTTTCTAGTCTTTGATAACAGTTGTGTCGCTAGTCATTTGGCAACATATTGCTATAAGTTGCTTACAAGTCAAAGTGGACCATCTGAATATGTTGGTTCACCTATGGGCCTCTGCATGGACTTTTAAAGTTTCAGTCAATACCTAAAGGTACAATATGGAATTTCAAACACTGATCATGTATGATATTTTGTGATTATGGTATTCTTTATCTTTTTCTCAGTTAAGGAATATGTTGAGCAAGAATATGTAAACTCTTGTATCAGGTAATTATCTATATTTTATCATGTAGGTCATGCAAAAGCACCAGAAGTATTTCCCCTTGATCAGCCAACATACAGGAACTTTAATGCCATACTTCATTGCTGTAAGCTTTCTTATTGATCCTCCAATAACCCCATTTAGTTCTGCATGCTGTATTGCTGTTGTTCTTCCCCTGTATCTTACACTTATTTATTCTTCTTATAGGTTGCAAATGGACTAATTGATGAACAAGTAGTTCGGAAAGGAAATGAAGCTGTACTAAGGTAAGCTTTGTCTTAGGACATTTCTTGAACTTGAACCAAATTAATCTGGCATCAAAGTAAATCAGATAACCTTGCAGCTTGGTTGACTTTTTTTCATCAATGAAAGTCTGTGGTAATGGCGTCCGATTGGTTGTTTTGTGGATCCTCTGTGAAATTTCTTCATCTTTTTATATTCTTACCTTAGAAAGTGCAATACAATTTACTGACTTATTCTGTTTCTCAAATTCTTCAGTCAGATTTAAGTGTTTCTTTTGAAGTTTCAGAATTTGTTGGTTAGATGGGATGCTATTTTTCAAATTTGAAAGAGATGAACATAAATTGAAACCCTGACACTCTTTTTCATTCAAAGAAAGGAAACAACTAATAAAGAAAGAGGGTAGGAAAAAAATCCCAGAAAAAGATTATGATTTTTTTTGTTTCCTTTGATGGAAGGAAAAAGAGTGGAAATTTTTTAAAAACTTTATTTGTTAAAAACTAAAAAAAACATAAATAAAAATAAATATGAAAATAAAATGTTCTTTTAAAATTTTTTAAGCTCCAATTTCAGCTGCATTGTGTGAAAGTGAGGGGGCGCTTGGTATACATTCGGTAATGGGAATGGTAATGATTTTGATTGAGGGGTTAATG
>JAOBBC010004282.1:0-13076 GCA_025388495.1 Curcuma longa
GACGGCCGCCTCTAAGTCGTCGAGCCCCCCGACGAGGGAGCAGCAGGGCTCCTTGGGCGGCGTGCCGAGCTGGATGTTGACGAGGCCTCCGAGCACGCTGTCGCACGCCGCCAGCTTGAGCGTGTCGACGGGGCAGGTGGTCGTCGCCTTGGGCGAAGGCGGCACCACCCTGGGCGAAGGCGGCACCCTGCGCGGTGTCCTGGGGGGCAGCTTGGGCTTGGGCGGCGGCGGCGACGGGGGAGGCGGGCAGGCGGAGACGACCACGGCGAGCAAGAGGAGGTTGAGGCAGAGGAGCAGAACGGTCGAGGAGGAAGCAGAGGGAGCCATGCGCGCCTCTCTAGCTAGCTAGCTATCCCGAAGCGTGGGATGGATGGATGGTGAGTGGTGTAACTAGGGTTACGAGGGGGGTTTATATAGGGGAAAGGGAGGGTTAACGGGGAATGGGGTTTAGGGTACAGCAGGGTAACGCTGCATGTGAGCAGTGGGGCTACGTGAGTAGCTGGCAAAGGCATGCAAGCTGGAAAATGGAGATCGGCTATTAGGGTTGTTGTCTTGGAGGCTTGTGAGAGTCTGTAGCTGGCATTCTTGTCCCCTGTGATATGCTAAGTTGCATTCACCATTTCGACATTAATGGAGCTTGTGTTTTCTTCTCTAGAGCTCGATCGCTGCGTGAGAAAGATGGTTGGTGAGCAGTGCGACCCGTGTGAGCTAGGTAACAAGGAATGGGGCTTGGGAGCTTAATTATCGATACTGAGCCCACGCTGATGTGAACGATGATATATGTGTGTCGAGCTAGTATTTCTGAGTTTGTCCTTAATTAGGGCATGGTGCCGACATCGATACTGGATGTCTGGGCTGACCGCTGCGTGTATTTCTCGATTTACCTTAGTAGCCGGTGGGAACTTTCGTAAGACCATGCCGATCACCTTCGGAGATAGTCAATGATGTTAACTGAGATTTATCATTTTTTTAATATTTCTGAGTTTTGTGCGATCTAAATAAAATAAAAAAAATTGCCAAATGATACACTATATTATATATATATATATATATATATATACAAATCCATAAATCCTAACACAGAGAGATTTATGATATCGCTTGCGTGTGATCTAATAAACAACCAATTAACGCATAATAAATATTAAGCACATACTGAATATAATGAATTGTATATTAAATTACTATATATATATAACATAAAATATATGTTATATTTTATAATATATTGAAGCGTCCATTCTATAAAAGTGATGTCTCTCCTTTGAGAATCAAATCAATCCTTTCAATTTCTATTTAAAGATAATTGATTACGACACTAAGATAAATAACTTATAACTCTCTTTTCATCTGGCAGAGCTCCTAAGTGTTAAAAAAAAAAGAAGACCTTCCTCGCGTATGCATAAGATCGAATCCATTTGATTTCTAAAAAGGATTACTAATCCTTAATTTTTCGAGAAATCCTTCATCAGTGGTTGTGAATGACTGACTTTTTCAATCCTTTTTGATCTTGGAATTCCGTATAGATACAATTCTACATACCTCAAATTTTGAATTTTCTCTCCTTTTTCAGTTCTTTCATTTCAATTCCTTAGCTTTAGGATAGGGAGAAACGAAAAAAAATGTATGGAACCTCAACAAAAATGCGATAAATCGAAGACCTAAAATTTAAATGTGGATCCAATCTAGGGATGGTTCCGCAAAATCATAAAATGGGAGATTTCTTATTCTACTGATTTAATTCGACGAATTTTATCCCCGGAGCTGGAGAAGTATGTGCCTATCAATAGTTTTTTTTCTCAAAATTTGGTCCTTGGGTGTGGCTCAAACTAATACAAATAGGGATGAAATGAGTCTTACTTAGTAATATGATTGACTCTCACTATAAAAAAAATAATGAGAGTCAATTCTGGGATTAAGAACGACGAAAATCAAAGATCAAAAGTATCCAAAGGTTCCTAAAAGGCAATCCATGCTAGGATTGAAGAAGAGATTGTATGAACGAATATCAAGAATTCCTAATTATTTTCACTACCATTACTAAAATTGTGTCTACTAACTCCATCTGAAATTAGATTGTACTCTTTTTATTTTTCTCCATTCATTTTCTTCATCTTTTCTCTGAGGTCTGACTAGAATATCCGAGGGGCCTTGTCAAAGTTCGGCTTGATCCCCCTTCTAACTTCTTTAGTCTTTTCAGATCTTTATTTAAAGAACCTTCTTACTACTCCGCATTTTGAAAGTCGACCTGAAGGA
Source organism: Curcuma longa (assembly GCA_025388495.1). NCBI lineage: Eukaryota > Viridiplantae > Streptophyta > Magnoliopsida > Zingiberales > Zingiberaceae > Curcuma > Curcuma longa. The sequence goes on from JAOBBC010004282.1 coordinate 2,257, forward strand.
AGTCGGTCTATTGAAGATCGACCTAAAAGAAGTTCGACTTAAAGGAAGCCCTACTCGGTGTTCTGAAAAATTAATCTGAAGGAAGCGGGTCTATTTAAGACCGACTTAAAGGAATCCCGACTTGAAGATAGTCAGTCTATTAGAGATAGACCTGATTTTTGTATCCAATCGGTCAAATGTATTTGCCCGTGGTTACTCTACTAAGTTATCACATCCCTTGATCTTGGGCCAAATCAAGAACCTATCTAATTAACTAGTGACCAACAATTAAACATTAATTTTATTAGAGATAGTGGTTGGAGATAATATTAATCTTGCAAATATTTTTAATAAACTTGTTAGGTTTTATTGGTGCAATCGACCTCAGGTCAAGATTGACTACTTTGACCAAGCTCAAGTTGACTCGAGTTTGGATTTCAATGTTTGATCAATATGTTAGTTATATGTCAAGTAGATCAAGGTTGATCGAATACTTGACAATGAAGAAGAGTCCAGTGAGTCGCGATTGCCGATCACTTGACATGAGACGAAAAGTCTAAATGGATCATGGAGGACCAAATACTTGATACGAGATAGAAAATTTAAGTGGATTATGGAGGACCAGACACTTGATGACTAAAAGTTGAACAGGGAGTTGGTAAGAGAAATCCAAGTGAGACGCGATTGATCAGACATTTGGTAATCAGAAAAGTTCAAGTGGGGCACGGAGGATCAAACACTTGACATGAGATGGAAAATTCAAGTTGGTCACAATTGGCCAGACACTTGATGATTGGGGCAGAGAAAGTTCTGGTAGGTCAAGGTTAATCAAATGCTAGATAATAGGAAGTCCTAGCAACTCACGAATAACTCGATGTTGGATAGAAGAAATTTTGATAGATTGAGGTTAATCAGATACCAGAAAAGATGTGAATTCAACCTTTAAAAGGTTGAAATTAGGGTTAACAATGGATTGACGCAATGTAGTAATCAATTGACAAATCCTAAACTCAGAATTTCAGATTTGATACATGACCAATCAATTAGTGAGGTTCACCAATTGATTGGTGGTTATCAATCGATTAGTTCGATCAATTGGCAAATGGTGGACAGCGAACAAAATGCTTGGGCAGTCTAAAGCAATAAATTAGTGAGGTTCACCAATCAATTAGTGGCTATCAATTAATTGGCTCGATCGATTGGTAGAAGGTGGCTAGCGAATAGAATGCTTTGGAATCGATTAGGGCAATCGATTGGTCTAAAGCAATCAATTGGTCAAGTAAAATAGTCATTCTATAGGTTTAAACAGTCGGATCCAACGTGACAATTGATTGGCCAACGCGACGTCGGGAGCGCGAAGAACAGAGGTGCAGCGGGCGGGAGAGCGAACGCAGGCGGGCGACCGGCAGAGTGTGGGCGGGCGAGCGCGGCGTCGGGAGCGTGAAGAACAGAGGGTGCGGGTCGACAAAAATCTAAAGCCAAATCTGTCCGTGTGTGTTAAGTCGTGCGGTCGGATGGGAAAAGAAAGAATGTTTTTTTAATATATTTTTAACAGCGTATTACTTATTCGCGCTATCAATATTATTTTTTAATTCTTTTTTAACAGCGCATAATTTTTGCACGCTGTAAAAAATACTATTCGCAGCGCACTGTTATTTGTGCGCTGTTAATTTTAAAATATAACATATTATCCGCAGCGCACATATTAGGTGCGCCGTAAAAATCATTATTAACAGCACACTATAATTGTGCACTGTTAATGACGTGCTGCAGAAAGTGAAATTTGTTGTGGTGTATGGTGAAGTACTAATGCATTTCCAAATCTACAAAAGGTTATTCCAAACAACAAGAAAGCATCCAAAATAAGATTTCATTGTAAAGTCATTTTTATTTATTTTTTAATCTTTGTGTCTTGTTCTTATTGTTGTATTCTTGTAAGAATGTATTGTAAGAGATTTCTCTGCCTCTGAAAGGTTCTCGAAAAGGAAGAGTTAGTGGAGGGAGATCACTAGGAGAAGACATTGGATTAGTTATCTCAAAGAGACAGATATCAAGTAAAATCAAGGTGTTGTACATATGGCGTTGATTTTGATTCAAGTTTCCTCTACGCATTCAAATGATGAGTCCTCATTCAAGATGAGAAACGATCGAAGTTATTCACCCTCCCTCTAGTTCACACGAACCCTAACAGATTTAGTATAAAGAAGAGAGTTAGTCAATTAGGCATGTGCATAGTAGACACAAAATTTGACACACACACATATATATTCTTATTTGCTTACTATAAACACATTGACACATCACTACACATCGTTATTATTTTCTCTTTTTTTTAAGGCCTCGGGGCAATGATGTAATGGTTAAGGTCACTAGAGAAAATGAACTGTTTAGATGGAGCACCACAAGTGTTTCTCGATTTACTTTGATAGTAAGTGAAAATTTTTTATGAAACTAAACTAGTAACCCTAGAATTAGACAGTAGATATGCTTAGTTTGTATATTGAAAAATCTTAATGAGAGTGGAATGCTAGAAGGATGCTTTTATTCATAAATATCTATATTTATATTTAATTTGTTATGGTGCATCTTAAGAGTTACAATAAATCATTTCTAGATCATCTTGAGAAAAACTAGTGCACTTAGTTAAAATATCTTAATTGGAGCCTTTTTTAATCATAATATATAATACAAAATTTATTTATTTATTGTTAACTCATGTTTCAATAATTTTTTTAAAAATTCCTTTATTAGATGTTTGTCAAATATAATGGGGAGAGAAAAGTGTTTAACTTAACTTTTAGTATGATTTTAATTCTTTTGATTTATTTTCTACATATATTTAGTTTTTATTAAATAGATAACTTAAACTAGTTATCAAATGTCAAAAAGTAAAAATTATTAATCCCTCAAAAGTTTAGATATCTAACAAAGTGAGTTAAAATGAACAATGTGTATTTAACAAGTAAGTTGTCATTTGGGCACTTTAGTTAAAGGTAGATTAACCTAAGGGTTTGCTTTAAAAAGAAAGTGTTGTAAATCCTAGCTTGATCTAGAGGCCTCATCTTCTAAGGTCAATCCATGTCTATCCATTGATGAAGTATATGTTGGGAATTAAGTTTTTATAAAACAACAATGATTTAGTTATGTTGATATCTATAGCAAAAAATAAATGCATCAGTAAGACGATGAATCTGATTGTACTGGAAAAATCATCATCTTTATGTGCTATATATATGAACACATTTGTTATCAGCTCATTAATGATAATGACGATTTCTATACATGAACCTCACATCTATAATAACTCAAATCCTCAATAAACATAAGTTAGATCACTTAACCGGTTCGGTTCTCTTAATCGCACGTATCCGCATGTCACAAATAACTTGCAAGCCCACTAAATATAGATAAAATTCAATAATCTCCCACTTATATTATATGTTATTTGTATATGCTATGTGATGAAACCTTAGTTGACATCAATAATTATACTAAATTTTATGAGTATAAATTCACTCTTGACAAATAATATGGTCCATGTCTAAATAAGAATCTACCTGAACTCTAAAGTACAACTCTTCTAGACTCACACTACTTGCTTAAGAGATACCATTTATAATTTGATTTCGCCACTAAAAATCGTCTTCTACTAGGTTACTTATCCCTCCAATACACCAAACCCATGATACGATCCTAATATCATTCTTTATGCTTTTCCTCCATAGTTTATCTCCTTTTGACTATCATCAACAATGCAACCACAATACTCCTCATCCTTCTTCAATCTCTAATAAACTCAAGTCATCGAGTCAATCAATTTTCATCACGTGTAACATGTTTATGCACAACTCAATGCATTCATTAAAAATATAGACAAATTTAACTTAAATCTTTTATCTAATATATTAAAATAACACTGCAACAAAGGTGAAATTTGTCATCCAACAGTCTCACACGATCGGTCCTACACTCATTTATGAGGAAGTAAATCGAGAAGTTATAGTTAACTATTATGGGAGAATGTATTATTTTGATTTCATCGAGATTCGATCCTTACACACTGTAACATATCTATTTCGTAATAACTAACTGAATCCTATTATGAAAATATATATCTTTCAAACACAGTGCTCATTTAATAGAAATTTAAGAATGATGGCACTAATCATCTTGTGTAATCTACTGTACCCTGCCCTGGTCTGCACGTAAGGCACAAGGCACCCCACATCAGTCACATTGACATAAATAGTGAGCATACAAAATTTATAAATAGTGAGCATACAAAATTTATAAATAAATGATATGCAATCATTGCAATAAATGAATATGCCTTGAATATGGGATATAATTTATGTTCCATATTCTTTTTCTTTTCTTTGCAGAAAAAAAGAAAAAGAATATGGGACATAAATATTAATTAAATAGGTTTTTTACCCATGGCACACTAAAATTGAGTAGTGCACTTCGGGCGCAAAAGTTTGATATTTTTCTAAAGATATATTTATTTTTGATTATATCCTCCCATTTTTATTTCAATTTTAAATTAAAGAAAAAAAATTAATTTTTATTTAAATCAAATCAAATCGAATTGAATCAAATAAAAAAAATTAAAAATTTAGTTATTTCATCAATGAACATACAAAAATCATTAACCCTACAAAAACTCATTTTTTTAAAAAAAAATTAAGTCATTAAATTTATGATCATTTCTTAAATTTATCCATACTTTTTAAAATTTAAAATTTTAATGAAAATTAAAAAAAATAAAAATACATAAGAAGATTAATAAAAAAATATAAAATTAAGAGAACGTAAATAAAAATAAAAAATTATTTTTATTATTTTATTTTTAAAATAGCTAATTATAAGAGAAAATGGAATAAAATAAAAAAAGAGAAATCAAAATTTAAAATTAAATAACTAACTAAATAAATTACTTTGGTACTATTTTGATTAAATCATCACTACTTTAGTATTGATTTTATCAAAATATCACCATCTTGATATTGATTTGGTCAAATTATCATCATCTTGATGTTGATTTCTTACGACCAACATCATTATGATTCTGATCTTTGAACAACAACACCACACAAGTTCTAATCTTTGAAACCACCACCATCATGGTTATGTTCTTTGAATAATATGATCAAAGTGGTATTGATCCTTCGAAATCAACACCACCATTTTATGATATCAACAACACATACGGTTCATATAACAATACCATAATGGTGCTGATCCTTAAAAATCAACATCATTCTTTTGTGATATCAATAAAATATCATGGCGTTGATCTTTGAATAACAACACTATAGTGATGCTAATTCTTGAAAACTGACACCATTGTATTATGATATCAATAGAACACAGTGCTTTTGTTCTTTGAATAATAGCACACCACCGTTTTGTAATATCAACAATACACTATGGTAATGTTCTTTAAATACAATACCATAATTGTGCTGATCATTAGAAATCAACATCACCCCTTTGTGATATCAGTAAAATATTGTAGGTCACGAGTTCTAATCAACAAAATTAGCACGGGCACATAGGTTCTTTGTTTAAGGGTCTCAAAACTAGGATTCGACACCATAAATTCCTTTCCTACACTATCCTCTTTCAGTATATGTCAATTTTTTAGAAATCCAAATCCCCTAGGTCCATCAATGAGTTTGGTCAAAATCCATTAATGGACCTAGCAAACTCTGATTAGACCCAATTCAAGCCCGATAGATTTCTGCAGTGCCTTGGAGTCCAAATGTACCCTTATTAGATTGAAGGTATTCCTAATAGTGCTCAAAAGGTTTTTAAATTTTAGACTTTGAGACAACTACACCATAACTTCTTGTAGGGGTCTTAGAACGAGAACTTCACATCATAAATACCTTCTCTATACTACCCTCTTCTAATACATGTTTATATTTCAGAAATCTAAATCTCCTAGGTCCATCAATGGATTACTATCAAAATTCATTGATGGACCTAGTAAATTCTGATTGTACCCATTTCAAATCTGGTAGATTTCTGTAGTACCCCAGAGTCTAAATGTGTCTGGAGTTAATAGCGTGAAGGCATTCCTAATAGTGCTAAAAAAAGTTTTTAAAATTTCAGACTTTGAGGCAACTAGTGCAGATCCATTAGTTTTTGTAGGGGTTTCAGAAATAGGATTTCACACCATAAATACCTTTTCTGTACTACTATTTTTCAATACATGTTAATTTTTCAGACATCTAAATCCTCTAGGTCCATCAATGAGTTTCGATCAAAATTCATTGATGGACCTAACAAGTTCTAATTGGACTCATTCCAAGTCCAGTAAGTTTCTACAATGCCTCAAAGTTCAAATGTGCCGTGAGTTATTAGTTTGAAAGTATTCTTAGTAGTGCTCAAAAGGTTTTTAAAGTTTTAGACTTTAAGACTACTAGCACAGATCCATAACTTCTTATAGGGATTTTAGAACTAAGATTCCATATTATAATACCTTCTCTACACTACCCTCTTATAATACATGCCAATTTTTTAGAAATTCAAATCTCCTAGGTTCATCAATAAATTTTGATCAAAATCCATTGATGGATCTAGCAAGTTCTGATTTGACTCATTCCAAATCTAGTAGATTTTTTCAGTGCATCGGAGTCAAAATATGTTTTAAGTTATCAACTTGAAGGCATTTTCAATAGTGCTTAATTTTTTTAAAGTTTGAGACTTTGAGACAAATGACACAGACCCATAACTTCTTATAGGGTTTTAGAACCAAGACTCCACACCATAAATATCTTCTCTATACTAACCTCTTTTAATACATGTTAATTTTTTAAAAAAATCAAATCTTCTAGGTTTATTAATGATTTTTTTTATCAAAATTCATTGATGGACATAGCAAGCTCTGATTGGACTCATTTTAAGTCTAGTAGATTTTTTCAATGCCTTGAAGTCTAAATGTGTTTTGAGTTATCAACTTGAAGGCATTTTCTCAAAAGATTTTTAAAGTTTGAGACTTTGAGACAAATGACATAAACCCATAACTTTTTGTAAGGGTCTCAGAACCAGAATTCTACACTATAAATACCTTCTCTACACTACTCTCTTTCAGTACATATTAAATTTTTAAAAATTCAAACCTCGTAGGTTCATCAATAGATTTCAACCAAAATCCATTGATAGATCTAATTCTGATTGGACTTATTCTAAGTCTAGTAAATTTTTTTCCAGTGTCTCGGACTCATTCTAAATCCAAATGTACATTGAGTTATGAGCTTAAAGGCATTTCTAGCCGTGCTAAAATTATTTTAAAATTTCAAACTTTGGTTATGATATTCGAACAACAACATCATAGTGGTATTAATCCTTGAAAACCAACACTGCCATTATGTGAGATCGATAGTTTATATTAATTCTGATATTCGAATAACAGCACCATAGTGGTGCTGATCCTTAAAAATCAATATCACCGTTTGTGAGATCAACAAATTTTATTAGTTCTAATTTTCGAAAAACAACATCATAGTTGATATTCAAAAATCAATATCAAAGTGGTGTTGATTGTAAAAAATCAATACTACAGTGGTGATATTTTGACAAAATCAATACTAAAGTAGTGATGATTTAATTAAAACAATACCAAAGTAATTTATTTATTCTTAATTTTTAATTTTTGATTTCTTTTTAAATTTTATTTCTTTTTTTTATAATTAGCTATTTAAAAAATGAAAACAATTTTTATTTTTTACGTGTCTTTAATTTTATAATTTTTATATTAAACTTCTTTAATATTTTTAAAATCTTTTAATTTTTATTAAAATTCTATTTTTAAATAGAGAAAATTATTTTGTTCTCTATTTAAAAAAATATGTCAAAAAATTATTTATGTACATCAAAAAATAAAAATAAAAATTGGATCTAAAAAGTTTTCAGTTTTTAAAATTTTTTTATGTATTTATGATGATCTCCTAAATTTATACATTTTTTTAAAAAAAATAGAATTTTAATAAAAATTAAAAGATTTACATTCACAAAAAAATCTTTGAAATAATTAAGTATAATGTGAATCTTTTTGAATATGTTAAATTCATGTTGTAACAATTATAAAATTATAATTAAATATTTTTGAATATATTAAGTATATGTTGTAGCAGCTACGAAAATATAACTAGTATAATACGGGCTTATCCTGTTGATATAACTAACCGATCGGATTAAAATTTAATACATGTGGTGGGAAATTAAATAATAATGTTGAATAATATACTTGAGAGCAACTGTATAATTTCATAGAAGATTGATGGAGTGGAATGCTGATTTTGGAGTATAAACGAGGGGAAGTAAAATTCAAAAATATTTTATTCTAAATTTATCTCTATTTTAAAATATTAATTCTCAATTTAACTTATCTATTTAGGCATCTTATTTTTGTACCATCACTCCTCACACAATGCATATCGTCACTGTCTAATGTCTAACTGCTCACACTCCACAACGTCAATGTCGATCTTCGTCGCAAATCTCTTCGAGGACAACACTCAAGATGATAGAGATAGATAACCCTAAACTTTTTTTCTTCTCCAATGACATGAACTTATCCAAAGAGCATGTGTTGTGTAGTTTAGGACTTCCATATCCTAGCTTCTTTATGCAATACTGATATAATTTTATAGTTTTTCATCTGTCCTCTATATGCGTTACCTTTTTTAAGAAGTGAGAATATTTTTATAACTTTATATATTTAACCTTCATTTTCTTTCCTTTCCTCCTAAATAAGATAATACATATTACATTAATTAATCTTCCATCTATTCCAAATAAAAGGAATCTTCTCTCACCCCATCCAACTAGAGCGTAAGAGTATAAGATATCTGTCCTATTTAAAATTTGAATAATTCTGATTTTTTTTTATTATTCCTCTATATGTTTTATGTTTTGCCACATTCGTGGGGCTACTTTAATATTATATTTATATTTATATAATATCATAATTATAAAAAAATTTAGTTTTGTCACTAATTGATGAGATCTAAATAAACAAGTAGACAAATTAAATTATATTATAAATATAATTATCTTAAATTATATATTATTAATGTTTTTAAATTGCAGGCATTAAATTATTAAAATTACATCATAAGTACTATCAAATTATAGTTTAGGTGTTCTTAAATTTTATTATATGTCTGGTAGGTTTAATATAGGTGTTGCGAGACTTGCACAAAAATATGGACTCTATAAATTTTAACTTGAATTTAACTTCAACGTGGATTGAATAAGAAATAAGATAGTTAACTAGCTAGATATAGAGGTGCCAATAGGTCGTAGATGGCTTTCATGGGCCCATTTCCTTTTCGTGGCATGCATGCCTCAACTTAACTTGAAATGGGTCATGCATGATATGAAACAAAAAAGAGGTTTGCCTCACAATCCAAGTTAATCTAAGTCATGTTAAGTAAGATTATTCAGTAAAAAAAGTAAATTTCGTTATTTCACACGATTGACCCACGATCATATGTAAAAAGGTAAATTAAGAAGTTGCAATTGGTTACTATAGGGAAAAGTATTGTCTCGACTTCGTCAAAATTCGACCCTTACTCATTTCAGTAAGTCTATCTCATACGAACCAATTCAATCATGTTCCGAGAGCAAATGTTGAGTAAGAATAAAGTCATGAAGTAGATTGAGTTATAACTGTCTAGCCATTTTACATCTCTCGTTAATGCAAGAGCATAGAAAAAATAAAAATTATAATAAAAATGAGCTTTATATATAAATATATATATATAACACTTAGTTATGATATATTTATTTACTTATTGTTGCTTATCTAAAAATGAGCTTTAGTTATGATTTTATACTCTGTTCGATTTTAATGATAAAATTCGATCAATGATCTAAAAATATTGATTTATTCGATTTTAGATAGCTCAATTTAGTCCGTTTGATTCTAATCGAAAGCTCAAACTTATGTATGATTACAATTATGATTTTAAATAAATGATATGTTTGTGAACAAATTTAATATTTAATTTGATAAAAATTTATTTATTTTCGTTCCATATCAATTAAATGAATAAGTTTAAATAACTCATTAAATTAAATAAATAAATTTGAATACATATATGTTCAACTCGTTAATATTCATGAACAAAATTTATGAACTCTTATCAATATGATAAATAAATAAAAATTTTTTTAAAATGAACAAATAAACTTATGTTATCAAGCCCAATAATGAACCAAACAAATTTTAAAATGTAAAAATTTTAAACAATCAAACAAACTTAGATTAAGAACTTGATAACATCTAAACGAACCAAGCTCAACCTAAATTTAAACCAAACTTAAACTCATAAAAAAATCAAGTCAAACTTGAACAATTATTTCAATGACTTAGTTCATTTTTAACTCGGCTCAATTACTTTATCAAACGAACTCGAACATTAGAGAGTTTGTATCGTCTTGCTCGTTTACTGCCCTAATTACAATAAACACAAACAAATTACTAAGGTGTTGACGTACAGGTAACAGAAAAACACTAACCCAATAGACCAATAAGCTAGGCCCAAACCCAGTTCCTGAGAATTTAATTTGTTTAGTGATGAGATCATACTTAATAGCCTCATGAACGTATTAATTAAAACAGCTTTGCTTAAAAACAATGGTGACCATTGTTGTACTGATTTAGACTCACTTCTTCTTTCAACAGTGACCAAGGGCATGCAGCAGACTTGCAATTCCAAGGAACCAAAGAGAGAATTAATACAAATAAACAATTCCTATAATACTGCAAACAGTACAATCCAGCACCAATGGCTTTCTTCTGGCACTGACCAACTACAATTAACCTA
>JAOBBC010004380.1:0-13075 GCA_025388495.1 Curcuma longa
ATTACATGAATTATAAATATTATATATTAACGAGCTAAACTCGAACTAAGCTCGTTTAATTTTTAAACGAGTTATTTTCAAACCGAGCTCGAACTAAACTCGTTTAATTTTAAAATGAGGCATTTTTGAATCGAGCTTGAGTCGTTCGCAAACTATTTAATTTCATTATGAGCCGAGTTCAAGCATAAGAATTAAAGCTCGAATCGAACTCGAGCCGAACTCGAGCTTAGGAAAAATGAACCGAGCTCGAGCTTGAGCCTCTTATTATTCGGCTCGGCTCGGTTAGATTACACCTCTAGTGAGGAGCCCCTTTAGACTTGCAATTTCTTTCTCATTATCACCAATGATGATGATATCATCGATATAGACAATAAGAATGGTGATCTGCCTTTCGGGAGAGATTTTCACAAATACAGTGTGATCTGCTTGACACTGAGTGTATCCATGCTTTGTCACAAAAGTAGCTAGCTTGTCAAATTATGCTATGGGAGATTGCTTAAGACCATATAATAACTTGTGAATGTTGTTGCAGGGAGTATCAGATAATCGAACCTAAGTTTTGATAATGACAAAAGGGTAAAGTTAGGCTTATTTATGATTTAACGGAGGTTAACTAAGTGTGTAGGTAGCACAACTAGAAAAGTCTCAGCTGGAGGTTAGGCAAGGAAGTTCTAGCTGGAGGCTAGGCAAGACAAATCCTAACTAAAGGTTAGGCAAGGAAAAATCTGGGCCAGTTTGGACCATGGCTAGGTAAGGGAAAACTCTAGTAGGTCAGTTAGATCATGGCTAAGTAAGGAAGTCTTAACAGATTAGGGATATCAGATGGAGGGACTTGATGGGGTTTGGAGGACCAAGATTAAGTCAGATCAGAGACTAAGGGTTGAGGATCAAAGGCTAAGTAAGAAGCCCAAATAGGATTTGGAGGACCAAGGTTTGGTACCAGGTAAACTCTTTTGAGAGAAGTGGATGAGGTCACTTTCCCATGGAGGGAACAATAAATGTTGATCTAACCTAGAATTTCATTAGAAATTTAAAAAATCAAGATCAAACAGTTGTAAGACTGATACTATATTTATTATGTTTGTTATACTAATTTTGTGATGCAAGGATAGTATAAAATTGGTTTAGAACAAAACTCTGGGCGCTTGGAAGGGATCCAACGCTTGGATTGGCTGAATACAACCTCTCGCATCCAAATGAGTTGGCAGACTCTTTCGGCAGAGCACGTCAACATCCAGAAGGGATCCAGGCCTTTGGGGACGGATAAGTCACAATCAACTACGAATCAAATTGCTTCGTCCAACTCTTGTCTGATCAGCAATCTAGGTGACTGGGGATGGATAAAATCGCGATGATAGTGGATTGGATTAGATTGAACCGAAAAGAAGTTGCGATCAACACCTTTAAAACAACAAATTTTCACTGTCTCATACTCATGTTCTGCTTTAAAATTCTAACACAACGTCGAAGTGTTGCTCCGACAATTGCGCTTAAGTTTTTAGTAACTTGTCAGTAATTTTTGTGTTAATTTGTCTTATTTTTTCGTACTTTCTAATCAAAAGGATTGGTAAAATCTGTTACTGGTCCCTATCCTTTGTAAAAGACAAACCTCCTTTTTGAGGACATTAATATATTATCCATCGGAAGTGGTTAACGATTGCAACCCTTGAAGTAGTAGTCGCAGGTTGTAAACCAAGTAAAAAGAAACGCGTCTTTTGTTTTGTTTTCTCTTTACTTTCCCCTGCCTACTTTGATAAACAAAATAAGTTTTACAAAAACGAGTGGAAAAGCAAAAAGTGCTATTTACCCTCCTCTAGCGTGCTTATTGATCCTACAATTGGTATCAGAGCGGGGTGCTCGAAAAAAGGTGCAATCACCAATCGAGTTTGTTTTTTTCGTTTGTTTTTGATTTTTCGTTCTTTGCTAGACTAGGTGCAATCACCTCTTTTGATTAATTTTTGATTTTCTGAATTGCTCGAAATTGGTGCAACACCACTCGAGTGAATTTTTCTTTTGGCTATTCTATTCTTCCCACATTACTAATCCAAGACAAAGTCTTGGAACGTTTTTATTTTTCTTTGTGTGCAAGATTCGAAATGACACATCGAGAGGGCTACAACATTGCTCGACCCTCGCTCTTCATTGGTAATGATTTCGGCTGTTGGAAAGGCTAAATGAAGTTCCACCTCAAAACTCAGGTAGATATATGGATCATCATTTAAACCGGATTCACACTCTTGACTGACAAGGAATGCCACTGGGATGCGAGAAGCGGGACAACGCCACCAAATGGAAAATCGAAGCAAATGCTAAGGCGACCCAAAATCTCCAGTGTGATTTAATAAAAGAACTAAACCGCGTCAACCCCTTCATCAACGCAAAGGACCTATGAGAGAAGCTAATCAAACTCCACGAAGGGACTTCTGACACAAAGGTAAGCAAGCGTGATTTAATATTAAATAAATTGTATAACATAAAAATGCAGGATAGAGCGTTGGCAAATCAACTTCACTCCCAGATCCAAGACCTCCTTAATCGGCTCTACATGATCGGACAGCTAATCGAGAACGGGATGTAATCAGGTATGCTTTGAAAGCATTTCCGAGAAATACCTTATGGGCGTCGATGATCGATGCTTACAAGGTCTTTCGAGATCTTTCAAAGGTAAGGTTAGATGAACTATTTTTTGAATTTGAACTTCATGAGTAATCTAATACAACTACAGTCAAGAAAGGTATCACCTTGTTTGCATAGAAAATCAAGACTAAGGAGTCGAAGCTCAAATCTCGACCTGAATCCGAATCCGAAGCCGTAGACGAATCGGATTTAGAAGATAACGAGATCACCACCAAACTAGTCAATCTAGTTCGGAAGATGTTCAGAAGAAAGAACTGGTTCACCAAGCGTGAGATTAAAAAGGTGATCAAGTCAAATCAAATGGGATTGAGTCGAACCACAAAAGCAAATGCTGACATCATTTGCTACGGGTGCAACAAAAAGAGACACTTTACGACGAAATGCTCAAACTTAGAGAAAGACAAGAAGCAACTGAGGAAGGCGCTAAAAGCAACCTGGGACGAGTCTTTGTCAGAAGAGTCAGACGAAGAAGCTTAGGCGAGCTTCTTGGCACGAGAGCAAGTGGCCGAGACCATGTGTGAACCCGATTTTGGAATCGAGTCCGAAGCCGAGTTCGAGTCAAGTCACGGATCCGTATCCGTTTTAGAAGGTCCAAATCCCACTGTAAGTGCTCAATTCGTAGAGAAGTTGTACTTAATGATTTCTTGCTTAACTCATAAACTAATCAAATCTAATGCCCGAGTCAAATCATTCCAAAAGGAGGTCAAATCCCTTAAGGAGAAGACTGATTGAAATGTTTACTAAGCAAGTTCAAATTAAAATTTCAACTCAAGTCCAACAATTTGAGGAAGAAAATTCCAATTTGTAAACTCAAATTGAAAATCTTAAAGGGTCATTGGAATGGTTCACCTCAGGTTCTAAGCATCTTGATATGATACTCGGGACTTAAAGAGTCATGTACAATCGATTCGAACTCGGATATAAAGCCAAAATGCGATTCAAATCATACATATCATTAATGAATCGAACCAATAGACAACAAATCTAAGCATGGGTTCTCAAGTTCAACTTGACTAATCAAGTTGGACTGAATCAATATTGGATCTTAAAGATCAGATCCACTATTTAATCAGACCTTATCATGTCGTGGCCCAGGGGGAGCTAATAGAAAAATCATCATAATTAGATAGATGCATGATTGTTTGATTTACTATTTCTTGATGCATGCTTAGTTTATTTTATGTTTAATTTAGAATAATTAGTTAGAAAAAACTTAACCTAATTTTGACAATCTAGCATCAGAAGGAATTGAGATGATAGTCACTTAGGGAAACTTGGTCGAAAGCATGTCTAAGCTGAATTATTCTATCTGGTGCAATTGACTTAGTGAAACTAGATGAAGCTATCCCAGTTCAATATGGTCTAGTTAGACTAGGGTTCCTAAGAAGAAGGTTGAATATACAATTTTTTAAAAAGGTTTTGTCTAGGAAGTGGTCGTTACTCCAATAACCAAGAAGACCCTTACTTTGTCACAACTTGGAAGTCAATTTTTGAAATTTATATTTAATTAACTGACAAATAAATCTGAATCTAACACAAGATCAGGTAAAGTTCTAGGTTTAAAATCAAAATTAATAAAGATAAAATTGACAAACCATCTCACAATTAAACCTACAGGACTAACATTGTTTGAGAATCTAAAAATGAATGAGATATAGTCAATTTAAATCTAATCCAAAAACCAACTCAATTAATTAAAACTAAGCTAATTACTTTAATTAATCAATCTAAAATTCATTAAATCAATCCAATTTAATTAATTAAACCTTAATCAATTAAGTGTAGTTAATCCAAAACTACTTAAGTTAATTAAACAATTAAATCCGGAATTAAAACTTAAACAACTCAATTAAATTCTAAAAAATTAAAACTCAATTAAACTTAATAATTGAACTTAATTAAAAACTTTAAATAAATAATTCAAATGTATCTTAAATAAGTTTAACTTTAATTAACCCAAACTAAATCTAATTAATCTAATTAAATTAATAAACCTGATGATTTAACTTAAATAAAATCTTAAAGAAATGTTAATCAAATAATATTTAAGTTTAAACTTAATTATTAACTTGATCTTAATTAGTCTATTTAATTTAACTTAATGTCCAATTAATCTAATTAATTTAATTTAACTCAATCACAATTCAATAATTCATAACCTAAACTTAATTAAAACACTTTAATTCAAATTTAATTAATTCATTAAAAATCTTAAGTTAATTAATTCAAAAATTAATTCAATTAGCTAATAAACCCAATTCAAAATTAACTAATAAACCTGACTCAAAATTAATTAATAAATAAACCTAAATTTAATCTTAATGAAATAATTTTAAACTTAATCATTATTTTAATCTTAATTAAATAATCCTAGTTTAATAATTTAACTTAATCAATAATCTTAATTTTAAACTAAAGTAATTAAAACTTAATCTAATAAATTCAATTCTAATAAAAACAACCTATTGTAACTAGCGCTTGGAACGAATCCAAGCACCTCGTTTAAAACCCTTGACGCGCTTGGATCACCTCCGGGCGTCTTGCCACCCTAGGCACTTTAGCTGGAAATCAGCTTGAAAAGCCCGCCTTTTCAAGGGTTGAGATGCCCGTACCACCCCGGGTGCCCCACCTCGTTCCTTCTTGCTGCCACAACAATGGGTTAGGCGCCCGAATCACATTTGGGTGCCCCGAATGGGTTTTTATAAGGCACTCAAAGCTTTCGGCTCCAGACACTTGCAATCGAGTTTCGGAGCTATTTTTTCATATTTTTTTGCTTCAGTCAATGTCTGAGCTGTCTAGGATCGTCCTTTCCAATTCTAGTGGGAAAAAAAACCTAGGTAACACCCTAATCTTTCCTCATTTTTTAATTTAAGTTATTTTAGAAATAAATTATTTAATTATGTTGATAGGATTAATAGGACCACTGAGGCTGGCACCTCTAGTACTCCTAGCACTGACACTAGATTTCCTACAGAGGAATTTCGGCTAGGTTTTCATCTATTTTATACAAATCCTTGCATATTAAATACCTCTGTAAGACATTTTTCATGAGATCATGCATACCATCTGTAGAGGTAATTGATTATTATAGATTAGGTAATCTTGTTTATTGTACTAGCTTGGTTAACATAGGATTGTGTGTCGAGTTATACGATAACTTGGTTAAAATTGATGATCTTTCCTACAATACTGGAGTTGCAAGCAAAGTCTTATATTGTCTCTTGTCATTAGGGATCATCTAAGACTTAGACCTTCATTATGTGCATTTTTGTATTATCCTTCTAGGGTCTTACCATTTGGCGAGTCCTACTCCCATATTATACTAGATATGATGCACTCGTATTTCTTTAAAGAGGAGAGGGTACTTACTGTCAGTCAATTCTCCTCTGTCAAACTCAGGATACAGGATTATGTTTTGTATAGAATCTTAGTGACATGCATTCTAACCTTTGACCACTAGAGATGTAGCAATGATGCGGCCTTTCATTCATTCTTATTATATGCATTTTGTCATAGGCTGGATACAGATATCAGTCTGCACATGTTTCATGCCATCATATACTCATCTAGCATCAACACTAGCAGGATGGTGCACATGCCCTACTGCTATATTTTGACATCTCTATTAGTTGGTTTAGGGATTGATGTTATTACTGGTGAGGTTACACCCTTGAGTGAATTTGACACGATAGGTGTTACGTCCCGGGAGACGATTATCCGAAAAATTTCGGCAACATCTTCCCTGTAACGAGTCAACTATCCCTGATACATAATGATATAATAGACCCACACGGTCAATACATATACAATACATAATCAACCACATATTCATACATACCCATAATCATAAAACACTACGATCGTGCAACAAGCCACGATATAACAAACTCCACCAACTCATGACAACAAAAAACTACACGATATTGTCCATCACATACCGAAAAACACAACAACTAGTCCGTAATAGATAAGGAACACAAAGAACATAGATAAGTACGAAATTCTCAAAAACTGACAATACAAAAAGAACCATAAACTAACAGTCAATAAACCATGCGACGAAAGGACAACAACTAAACCCTGCTGTGAGATGATGGAGCAGTCTGGCATATCTCCAAGCTTCAACCAACATCCTATCTGCTACCTGGGGAGAAACAAGGAAAACCCCAGGGTCTGGGTAGTGAGTATATATAATACTCAATGGGTACAGAAATGGAAATGCACAATATAAAGGTTAATACAACAGGATATCAACATGATGAATATTGATACAGAAAAGAAAGTGTGCAACATACAGGATAAAACAACAGGATATCAGCATAACGAATAGAATTAAATGCAACAACTAAATATATATAACAACTGCAACAACTAAATAGTCAGCAAGCGCAACTGTCATCGAAATAAAGAAAACTACTAATAAATGCAAGTGCATATGATAGGCATGGTCACTGTCTGCACTCGCCACCCCCAGACACTCATCTGCAGTGAACTGGGGCGCACGACAGGAAAGCTGCACACACTCCAGCAAATAAACCACTTCTAATCGAGTGGGGAGCGGGCAGGATCAGGAGGGCTATCTAGCCAGTCCTGGTTGCACCCAACTTAGCGCAACAATAACCCTACTTCTATCATGTATGTCATGATGCTTCATACAACAGTTAAGCATATAATTAAGCATAACCAACAGATCATACAACGGTATCAAAGAAACAACTAGATCATGATATCCACAATAAGTATCAAAGATAAATCTCAGATAGCAAGTATTCAACAGAACTAAGACTCAAGTATCAACTAATGATCTATAGGAAAAGACTGTACTGACCAGGTACAGGGGTACCCACCTGATTTGATAAATGTCGATAAAAGAACCCCCAATATAAGCTCCAAATATAATAGGATCAACCCAATCCAGATCCTGAAATTAAACAAAACACAACACACACTAAACATAATACGATATTTAAATGTTAAGGTAAATACATCCCATATCCACCTACTTTCCCAATCTCACTCCACCTTACCACAACCAACCACTCCAACAGATTTTGAAACACCAAAATAAAAGGACCCTAACCACACCATACCACTCAACCTCAACTGATCAGTCCAACAAATCACTAAACACCACAACAAAAACTTAATTAAACCCCAACACCAGGTCATTCCATCGATTCCCCAAAAAAAATAGGGAAACCTTATTAACTAACCCCAATTCCACTAGATCAACAGTTTTTTTTTTTAACTTAACCCAACGGTTCTGAATAATCCTACTTGATCTACAATCAACCACAGATACGGAACAACACTGATAAATTTCTCAGAATCAAATCACAAACCGATCCTAACACATGCATAAAATTTATCCATTTTCAACATTCAAACCCATCATATTTATTTTAATTCAACAGTTATGTACAAGAACAGAATAGAACCGATCAAGATTTCTTAACTAAAGGCAAGAAGAGATCTCACCTCAGAGCCGTAGAAACCTGCTCAATCCCAATTCTGCTTTCACAGTCGGAACCGAATCTTCCCTCTCTCTCCGATTATCTCCGACAAGCTGTGTGGTCAAACACGATCAGAGATAAAAAAACCTGACCCAACATCACCGGTCTAAAACCTGAAAAATCACAGATCTACACTCCAGAAACCCTAAATTCAAGAAATCTAAATCGACCCCTTACCTTCTTCTTCCTCCACCCGATCTTCTTTTCCCCAACGCCACCCGTCTACCTTCAGAATGGCTACTGCTCGCTGGACGCAATCCCTGCCGGCGCACTCCTAGACTAACCACCCCTCGCTGGCGACCACGCTGCCTCGCGGATGGGGCAATTCGGCTGCTGCTCGTTGCGACCGCAAAGAACAGAGGAGAAACTCGACGAACAGAGGAAAGCGATGCAAGGTGGGAGAGGTTTGCGATCTGGAAACACCCCCCATCTCTTTATTCCGTCTCCTCCGCCGACGCCATTAAGCCTCTTCACTGCCGCTGCCGCCGATCTCGCGCAGAGACGAGAAACGCACGGAGAAAAGGAGAAGTTACGGAGCTTTTCGGGTGGAGTATAGGTTTCGGGTTTGGGTTAAACTCAAATCCTTTAACCCATTACTAATTGGGCTGGTTATTAGAGCTGGCCCAATGGTCATATCTTACAATAGGTGTTAGATAATTTTCATTAGCTAAAATCCATATAGATGACAACTATGTTATGTCATGGAGAAGGGAAGGCCAACCTCAGTCTGAGTCAGCACCAACAGAAGATGAGGAGTTGCCTAACTTTAATCTTGCAGACCTTCTTGAGCTTCCTCCACCTCCAGCTTCTTTCACTTTAGAACAGAGAGTGACTAGTCGTTAGGAGTCAGTCACTAGTTTACGACAGATTGTCATGAGTGAGTTTCAGAAACTCGAGGAGCAACAACAGATCCGACATCTTGAGATGATGGAGTTGTTCAGATCTTTGAGCACCAGCCATCCTCCATCTCCCAGTAGACTAGCAGTTTCTAGCGACTTTGAGACTGACACTACCATAGCTATGATTGATTATGTTTTTGACTTGGTGTATACAAACCTTTATTAATCTTAAATTGTGTTACCATATTAATTAGGAATGTGCTGAGTAGAGTAGACTTTTTTTTATGTTTTCTTTAAAACCTATGATTTTCAAAACCTATGTTTCAAAACCCATGTTTCAAAATTTATGTTTTTCAAAACTTAGACTTTTCAAATCCTATATTTTTCTATATCATTTTCAAATTTATTTGAAATCTTAGATTTAGACAGTTAGTATCTCACAAGCACACTAGGATTACTCTGCTTGTCTACTAAAACACTTGAATGGTGTGGGATGTTTAGGGTCAAGCTTGGATTTCAGATGCTTATGTTAGTGCATCATCATAAATTTGAGCTAAAAATATAAATTAATATTGATCAAGTTAAGTGATCCTTTATAGTAAATGACTAGCTGGAGACTTGCACTTAACTTGATTAAATTTAGTGAAAATTGTTATTTTCTTATAGTTAGTTAACGACAAAAGTTAGACATTTTAACAAGGACAAATAGATGATTTATTTTCAAATATTATATTTTTCAAAGTTATTTTTTTCATGCATATTTTGATTCTAGGATCTTTTTATTTTCTAATGCCTATCATTAAAAGTTCTTTATGTTACACTTACTTTCAAAATTATCTAATACTTAGTTTGTGATTTATGTCAAAGGGGGAGAGAAAAACAAATTTAAGTACAAACAAATATGATGTTGACATCAAGGGGGAGGATTATGTTAAGGGGGAGAGGATTATAAACTTTTAAATTTAAATTTGCCCTTAAAATTTTCAAATTCAAATTTGCCCCTTAAATTTGTTTTTTTTTTTACTTTAGGACTATGTTTACTTAACTTTGTACCGAATTGCCATAATCAAAAAGAAGAAATTGTTGGTGTAGGAAGCACTAGATAATCAAACATAAGTTTTGATAATGACAAATGGTCAAAGTTAGATTTATTTGTGATCTAACAAAGGTTAACTAAGTGTGCAGGTAACACAACCAGAAAAGCCCTCACTGGAGGTTAGGTAAAGAAGTCCTAGTGATGCGCGTTCCGCAAGTATACCGAATGTCGTCAAATAATAAAAGATATCGAATCCACAGGGACTGTGGAATTGATCACTAAATTAGTACAATAAGAGTGGAGAGATCACTTATGTTGAATTGGTATGGGGAAGAGAGAGTGTAGTTGAGCTCCCAAAATCTCAATCAAAGAGAAATCAACTATGACAAATTGGTGGAAGCGATCCTAGGACTTCGGATTCCTCGAGATTATGTTTGATTGACTATGGATCCTTTACCATTCCTCAATATATGCGCATTTGCAGGGATTCTAACCAATGTATCCAATTAGACCTTGTCAGGTTTCCTTAGAATTAAACCATGATATTCTAGCGTTACGATTACTAGTTCAAGACGACACCAAATAGTTTGGTTATGACTCTCCCGTTGTCACTCGGGCACCCCAGCATACTACTAGAGTACTATTCTCTGTCACCGAGCATCCAATTAAGGGATCCTTTCCTAGTCATCAATAACCATTAGTTATCCCTCATAAAGATTTATTATGGCTTAAGAATTTTCTCGGAAGGTCCGGTTAAAGGTTAATCTTCTGTCACAAGGCACCCCGGTCATACGATCCTAAGAATCCTTAAAACCACAATACATCCTTATCCTCATAGATTCAATACCTTTCATAGACATTATCAATTAATCGCAAGGCACAAATCCATAAAGCAACATGTACATATATATCACTGAACATGGTAAATAACAAATCCACAAGTTCAATTATCCATAATACCTCGATTCCTCCTAATCCTAGAATCTAGAAAACTACTCCATAACGGAGAGATTACAACTCGAAGAAGATACGAAATAATACATTCTAAATCCAAGAAAGGAAGTAAAACTTATCAATGAAGGTCTTCTTCGCGTTGCGTTCTCCTCGTTGATGGTGGACGGAAATGGTGGAGTAATCCTGGACGGATGGATGGATCGTCGATTCCTGCTCCGGAATGTGGCGTCGTGGCTCAAAACACTCCTAGGGTTTCTCCCAATGTCTCCCCCCTTTTCTTAGGGGTTTTAATGAGGCTATTTATATGTCCTCATCTCAACAGAGACGCCCCCGTCACACGGCCGTGTCTAGGAGACACGGCCATGTGCTGCCGCTCCTCTGGAGACTAGGCACGGCCATGCCTAGGGGGCACGACCAAGGCCAGTCGATGTTCTGGAAATGTGACACGGTCGTGCCTGGTGGGCACGGCCAGGGGCAGCCGAGGCTCTGGTAAAATGGCACGGCTGTGCCTGTGGGGAACGGCTATAGTCAGTCGTCTCCTGGAAATGTGGCACGGCCGTGCCTGTTTGGCACGACCCTGGGCAGTTGATCCTCTGCTTGGAAGACACGGCCGTGCCTGGAGAGCACGGCCACGGGTTGATTCTGCCTGTGAAGAAGCACGGCCGTGCCCTGGGGGGCACGGTCTCTGGAGGAATTAGACACGGTCGTGCCTATGAGGCACGGTCCTGTCTTGCCATGTCTTCAATTGCTTCTTCGCTCGTTCTTTTCGTTTCATTTCCGTCCTGCAAATACATAAACACACGAGCAGACCTCCGATATAGGAAATGGAGAAAATAATGCCTAATGCACAGATAAAGGATGCAATGAACGTAGGAAATAGCGTGAATTACAGAAAGATGTACGATTAAAGCACAAGAAACATATATATACCCTACGCACATCATACCCCCAGACTTAAACTTTTGCTTGTTCTCAATTAAAAATCCGCGTCTAGATTCGGATAAAAACACAAAGAAGTATAGATATCCTAAGAACATCGATTTAATCTTATCAAATAAAAGCAATGGTAAGTATGATACTCAAAATCATCAAAATATGGCCTAGAAAAAAAAGTTCTCTGTGCTTAGTGCAAAAGTGACTTTAGTTTAATTGGTATCAAAATCCTTACTTTAAGTCAAGTCGTCATGCTACCGTGTTCCTAAGTGTTCCCGTCCTTAGACACTTACCTGCCACAGGCTTGGTTCATCTCTTCCATTGTATAAGATCTTAAAGGATTAGCTCAAATTTAAGAGAACCAGATCATTTATTTCCCCAGTAACCTTTATCGGTCTCAAAGGGGTAAATGAAAAGTTTCCACTCCTGACACTGTTTTTTCGTCCTTTTTTTTTATTTGCAATGTATTTACATTATTGCAAGCAAAGTATTTTTTTCAAGGACTTAGAATTTTTCTAAAAGAGCTTTTATGAATTGAGTTCATCCAGTAACAAAAATGCAATGGAAGATCACTATGGAAACCCTAGTACTGATCAGGTCTCATGAATCATGACTAATTTCAGAGATGTATCAACCTCCTAGATTAGGTAGTAGTGTAAGAGATCCTTAAACTAGGTCAAGTCTCAACTTTCTCAAGAAATACTAGTTCGCTTCATACTTTTGAAGATAAGAAAAGATCTAGTTCTAAGGATATTAACTACTGGTATCAATATTGTTATCTTAACAAATGCTAGCATTTTCACATAAGGACAAACATCTAAGGTGCATATGGTGATTCATGACATATTATTTACCATGTATTCACAAAGCAAATTTCAAAACAAAACTTCAAAACAAAGTTCAAAGCAAATTGTATAAGCAAAATTCAAAGCAAAAATTTAAAGCAAAGTACATAAACAAAGTTTAAAATAAAATGCAAGCTATTTACACTATACAATTATTGCTTTTCCCCAGACTTGAATTTTTTTCACCTCCTTCCATAATCTGGAGTAGGAGACGGATACCTAGGAGGAAATCTAGGAAGTTGAGGTAGGTTGCCTAGACTCTCATGATACTGATATAGAGAGGCAACCTGCTGACGTGTCAAATCCATGGACCTCCTA
>JAOBBC010004478.1:0-13075 GCA_025388495.1 Curcuma longa
GATGATAGCTTTGGTCAGGCTGTGGCCAGAGTGGGTACCATGCATACTCCTCCTGAAGAATGTTTCTCAATCTAATGCTAGCTCTATAATTTTCTCAATCTAAACGTCCTGGTCCTCTATCTACGCTCTATAATTTTCCATAAAAGAGGAGACTAGCCGACCAAAGAAGTCAAACTGCCATAGAGTGAGTGTGAGTATGTCCATTCTATTGTCCCAACTCCATTAGATCCAATTCTAAAAATTGACGACCTAACTGAATGATCACTAGTTTGAGATAATTACGACAGATTATTCATATTCCTAAGTCAGAATATTAATATTTTCAAGACTGGATAACCTAATTGCAGAAGACTGATAACCAAATAACGTTGTGAAGTTAATTTCATAATGTTCATCACCAACCTATTATATATAGATAATGAGCGATGCACCTCACTTATAAACGTTTTTTGCGTGGGAGTGTGAGGCGATAGTTTAGGGATGTGATGAGATCTAGTATAAAAGAGCTTGATTGGAAATGAGAGGGAGCTTTAGTTATAGAAGTAATGAAATTAGGTAGCTCTTTAAAAGGTGTGGGGCATCCATAGATTCCATTTGAAAATCTCACTGATGTGATGAAAGAAAGTAATTAATTAAATTCATCTAAAGGAGCTGCTTCCTTCTTGGCTTATGCGCGGCTCACACTCACACTTTGCTTCTTTGCTTTGTTGTATTTGAAATTAAAAAATATAATCGCTTGTAATTCATCATATGGCTTCTTGCAAAATATTAGAATTGAACGAGTGTGAGTGTTAGAGCTGAACAAATCATGTAGGGGTTCCAATTTTAATTTTGATAACTCTAATTAAACACTTTTAATTAGTATTTAAATTAATATTACAATAATTTTGAATAATATTAAAATAGTTTTAATTATTATTAAACTAATTTTAAATCGTATTAAAATAATTTTAATAATATTGAATGTAAAATTCATAGGAGAGTTGGATGGCAGTTTTGACAAAAACTTAAAACAAGAAAAAGTAATGGAGTGTCCTTCGTTGTAACAGAATCGAAGGAGTGCCAAAAACGAAGGTGTACTCCAAAAATAATCAGATTTAGTTATCAAAATTTCGATCGCTAATCGATCATTAAATTTAATTAATGATCAAACAATGACCAAAAAAGAATTACAAAAAAATTCTATCGTAATTCAATTTAGTGATCAATTTTGAATTCGGTTACTAATTAACGATCAAATTTGAATTCGGTCATTAATTTTAGCAACCGAATTCAATATCGATTATTAATATTAACGACGGAATTCAAATCGGTCGCTAAAATTAATGATCGATTTTGAATTCGATCGTTAAAATTAATTACGACCATACATTAAATTCGATCGCTAAAAATTAATGATTAAATTCAAAATCGATCGTTAATTTTAGCGACGATTTGAATTCCGTCGCTAATATTAATGATCAAATTTGAATTCAATCACTACAAAGGTTACTAATTAGTGATCGATTTTTAATTCGGTCACTGCAAGGATCGTTAATTAGTGACCAATTTGAATTCAGTTGTTAATATTAATGGCTGATTTTGAATTCGATCGTTAAAATTAACGATGAATTATAAATATCGGTCGTTAAATTTAACAATCGATTTTCAATTCGATCACTAACTTCATCGTTAATATTTTAAAATTTTCATCAACATCTCTTTATTATATATTTACATATAATCCATATTAAAACTTTATCACATATAATCTATATTTACAATTCACATTTAAAATATATATCACAAACTTATACGACCGACTGAAATAATTAAAATTTTTAAATATTATAAAAAATTTATCAATTAATTACAGATTTATAAGTTTATTTATTTAGAAATTTAGAAATTATTTTTTTATTTTGATTTATTTAGTTTAATTGATAAGAAATTTTAAAATTAAAATCGAACCGAATTAACTGAATTAATTAATTTTAAAAAATAATTAAAATTTTAAAATAATAAAATCAAAATTTTAAATTTGATCAATTTGATTGATTTATTCTATTTAACTGAATTTTTTCTCATCTAGCAACGAACTCGGTACATGCATTTTTTCGATTCAGAAATGCAAGTTTTAGTTGGATGGATTATTGTTTGGCACAAGCTACGAGATATTAACAAATTTCATTATCTTCCAAATTCTATTCATGGTAATATATCTTTAAAAACTAAAATATTTTTTGTATTTGGGTTACTCTAAAGTGATTACATATTATTTTTTCATAGGGCGTTGTTTAATATGTTAAGTCACTCCATACAAGAAATACAACAAACCTGCTGATTCTGTCCTATCAAAATTTCTTCAAGACATAAAAAAAAAATCCTGTAAACTTCTGCAAGTGTTGAACTGTTTATTTAAAAGAACTATAAAAATTATAGTTCTACATAAGGTTAGATGGTTTTAATTATTTTATTATTATTATTTTAATTATGAAGATTAGGAGTGAACATAAATTCAATTATATAAAACAAATTAATTATTAAATCGATCAAATTTAAAAATTAAATTTGATTATTTTAGAAATTTAATTTTTTTAAAACATAAATTAATTCGATTTGAATTTGATTTTAAAATGTATGATTCAATTAAATAAAATTAATCAAAATAAAAAATAAATTTTAAATAAATAAATTTATAAATCCATAACTAAT
Organism: Curcuma longa; assembly: GCA_025388495.1. NCBI lineage: Eukaryota > Viridiplantae > Streptophyta > Magnoliopsida > Zingiberales > Zingiberaceae > Curcuma > Curcuma longa. The sequence goes on from JAOBBC010004478.1 coordinate 2,695, forward strand.
TGATAAATCTCTCATAATACATAAAAATTTTAATTAATTCGGTCTAGCATCAAATTAATTGATATTTTATCGGTTGTATTTATTCAATTTCTATTTAAAAATTCGATCGATTCGATTAATTCAAAAAATAATTTGATTTAATTCAATTTTAATTAATTCAATTTAATTTGATTCGATTTTAATCGAATACTCATCCATATATAATATATAATGAAGATGGTAGATTACAATGATATGGGTGAAATATTAGTCTACCAGGCTAATTCTACTGATGAACGTACTCGATTGACGGCTCTAACATGGGTATGTAATCTTTTTACTTAAATGTTTGAAAATTGATTTATGACAAATGTCTGATCTTTATGATTTGTTACTATGTTATGTTTTTCAGATAAATGAGATTGTAAAACTCAATGGGAATAAGCTTCATTATAAATGGAGGGAAATTCTAGCGATCACATCACGTTACATGTATGATAAAGACGAAACGATAAGAGTATGTTGGATAAAGACGAAATGATAAGATTGGTGAGTCACACTTTGAGCATTTACTATGCATGTTTTTATTAAGTAACATATAATAGTTTGTTTTCTTTATAAACAGGTTGCTCGGGAAATCTACGAGAAGCTTCGAGACATTTTTAATAATCTAGCTGGAAATCAGCATGAATAAACATGATTCACCGGAACAATAACATGACTTACTTTGAATATTTTTTTACCATTTTATTTGATTTCATTTTACTTTACTTTTCATTTAGTCTTACAAATTCCTAAGTTTGGAGCAGACAAATAATGATTGTATGGCTGTTAGTGATTTTATGGGTGTATCCTCGTCAATTCCACTCTCTTTATAGTTCCATTTTGTCTCACTTCCCTCTAACACCACAAAAATAATATCGATTAGCGATTGAATTTTCGATCATTAAATTCAATTAACGATCGATTACCGATCAATAAAAAAAGATCGTAAAAAAATTCATCGTAATTCGATTTAGCGACTGAATTGAAATTCGGTCGCTAATTAATGATCGAATTGCAATTCGGTGGCTAGATTTAGCGATCAAAATCATGTACGGTCGCTAAATTTAGTGACCGAATTCGAATTCGATCGCCAAATCGAATTACGATGAATTTTTTTATGATCTTTTTTATCAGTCGCTAAATTTATGATTGTTAATTCAAAAAAGAATTCGATTTGATTCAAATTTAATTAATTTAATTTAATTTAATTTGATTTTAATCGAATACTCACCCATATATAATGAAGATGATAGATTACGATGATATGGGTGAAATATTAGTCTACCAGGCTCATTCTATTGATGAACGTACTCGATTGACAGCTCTAACATGGGTATGTAATCTTTTTTTTACTTAAATGTTTGAAAATTGACTTATGACAAATGTCTGTTCTTTATGATTTGTTGCCATGTTGTGTTCTTCAGATAAATGAGATTGTAAAACTCAGTGGGAATAAGCTTCAATATAAATGGGGGGAAATTCTAACGATCACATCACGTTACATGTCGGATAAAGACGAATAACGATAAGAGAGTATGTTGGATAAAGACGAAATGATAAGATTGGTGAGTCACACTTTGAGCATTTACTATGCATGTTTTTATAAAGTAACATATAATAGTTTGTTTTCTTTATAAACAAGTTGCTCGGGAAATCTACGAGAAGCTTCGAGACATTTCTAATAATCCAGCTGGAAATCAGCATGAATAAATATAATTCACCGGAACAATAACATGACTTAATTTGAATATTTTTTTACCATTTTATTTGATTTCATTTTACTTTACTTTTCATTTAGTCTTACAAATTCCTTATAAGTTTGGTGTAGACAAATAATGATTGTATGGCTGTTAGTGATTTTATGGGTGTATCCTCGTCAATTCCACTCTCTTTATAGAGCCATTTTGTCTCACTTCCCTCTAACACCACAAAAATAATATCGATTAGTGATTGAATTTTCGATCGCTAAATTCGATTAACAATCGATTACCGATCAATAAAAAAAGATCGTAAAAAAATTCATCATAATTCGATTTAGCGACTGAATTGAAATTCGATCGCTAATTAATGATCGAATTGCAATTCGGTCGTTAGATTTAGCGATCGAAATCATGTACGATCGCTAAATTTAACGGCCGAATTCGAATTTGATCGCTAAATCGAATTATGATGAATTTTTTTATGATCTTTTTTATCAGTCGCTAAATTCGGTCGCTAAATTTATGATCGTTAATTCAAAAAAGAATTCGATTTGATTCAATTTTAAATAATTCATTTCAATTTGATTTGATTTTAATCGAATGCTCATCCATATATAATGAACATGATATATTACAATGATATGGGTGAAATATTAGTCCACCAGGCTCATTCTATTGATGAACGTACTCGATTGACGGCTCTAACATGGGTATGTAATCTTTTTTTTACTTAAATGTTTGAAAATTGACTTATGACAAATGTCTGTTCTTTATGATTTGTTGTCATGTTATGTTCTTCAGATAAATGAGATTGTAAAACTCAGTAGGAATAAGCTTCAGTATAAATGGGGGGAAATTCTAGCGATCACATCACCTTACATGTCGGATAAAGACGAAACGATAAGAGTATGTTGGATAAAGACGAAATGATAAGATTGGTGAGTCATACTTTGAGCATTTACTATGCATGTTTTTATAAAGTAACATATAATAGTTTGTTTTTTTATAAACAGGTTGCTCGGGAAATCTACGAGAATCTTCGAGACATTTCTAATAATCCAGTTGGAAATCAGCATGAATAAACATGATTCATCGGAACAATAACATGACTTACTTTGAATATTTTTTTTACCATTTTATTTGATTTCATTTTTCTTTACTTTTCATTTAGTCTTACAAATTCCTAAGTTTGGAGCAGACAAATAATAATTGTATGTCTGTTAGTGATTTTATGGGTGTATCCTCGTCAATTCCACTCTCTTTATAGTTCCGTTTTGTCTCACTTCCCTCTGACACCATAAAAATAATATCGATTAGCGATTGAATTTTTGATGGCTAAATTCGATTAACGATCGATTACCGATCAATAAAAAAAGATCGTAAAAAAATTCATCGTAATTCGATTTAGCGACTGAATTGAAATTCGGTCGCTAATTAATGATCGAATTGCAATTCGGTCGCTAGATTTAGCGATCGAAATCATGTATGGTCGCTAAATTTAGCGATCGAATTCGAATTCGATCGCTAAATCGAATTATGATGAATTTTTTTATGATCTTTTTTATCAGTCGCTAAATTCGATCGCTAAATTTATGATCATTAATTCAAAAAAGAATTCGATTTGATTCAATTTTAATTAATTCAATTCAATTTAATTTGATTTTAATCGAATACTCATTATCCATATATAATGAAGATGATAGATTACAATGATATGGGTGAAATATTAGTTCACCAGACTCATTCTATTGATGAACGTACTCGATTGACGACTCTAATATGGGTATGTAATCTTTTTTTACTTAAATGTTTGAAAATTAACTTATGACAAATGTCTGTTCTTTATGATTTGTTGCCATGTTATGTTCTTCAGATAAATGAGATTGTAAAACTCAGTGGGAATAAGCTTCAGTATAAATGGGGGGAAATTCTAGCGATCACATCACGTTACATGTCGGATAAAGACGAAACGATAAGAGTATGTTGGATAAAGACGAAATGATAAGATTGGTGAGTCACACTTTGAGCATTACTATGTATGTTTGTATTAAGTAACATATAATAGTTTGTTTTCTTTATAATCAGGTTGCTCGGGAAATCTACGAGAAGCTTCGAGACATTTCTAATAATCCAGTTGGAAATCAGCATGAATAAACATGATTCATCGGAACAATAACATGACTTACTTTGAATATTTTTTTTACCATTTTATTTGATTTCATTTTTCTTTACTTTTCATTTAGTCTTACAAATTCCTAAGTTTGGAGCAGACAAATAATGAGTGTATGACTGTTAGTGATTTTATGGGTGTATCCTCGTCAATTCCACTCTCTTTATAGTTCCATTTTGTCTCACTACCCTCTAACACCACAAAAATAATATCGATTAGTGATTGAATTTTCGATCGCTAAATTTGATTAACGACCGATTACCGATCAATAAAAAAAGATCGTAAAAAAATTCATCATAATTTGATTTAGCGACTGAATTGAAATTCGATTGCTAATTAATGATCGAATTGCAATTCGGTCGCTAGATTTAGCGACCGAAATCATTATACGATCGCTAAATTTAGCGATCAAATTCGAATTCGATCGCTAAATCGAATTACGATGATTTTTTTTATGATCTTTTTTATCGATCGCTAAATTCGGTCGCTAAATTAACGATCGTTAATTCAAAAAAGAATTCAATTTGATTCAATTTTAATTAATTCAATTTAATTTGATTTAATTTTAATCGAATACTCATCCATATATAATGAAGATGATAGATTACAATGATATGGGTGAAATATTAGTCCACCAAGCTCATTCTACTGATGAACGTACTCGATTGATGGCTCTAACATGGGTATGTAATCTTTTTTTTTACTTAAATGTTTAAAAATTGACTATGACAAATGTCTGATCTTTATGATTTGTTGCCATATTATGTTCTTCAGATAAATGAGATTGTAAAACTCGGTGGGAATAAGCTTCAATATAAATGGAGGGAAATTCTAGCGATCACATCACGTTACAGGTCGGATAAAGATGAACCAATAAGAGTAGGTTGGATAAAGACGAAATGATAAGATTGGTGAGTCACACTTTGAGCATTTACTATGCATGTTTTTATAGAGTAACATATAATAGTTTGTTTTCTTTATAAACAGGTTGCTCGGGAAATCTACGAGAAGCTTCGAGACATTTCTAATAATTCAACTGTAAATCAGCATGAATAAACATGATTCGTCGGAACAATAACATGACTTACTTTAAATATTTTTTTACCATTTTATTTGATTTCATTTTACTTTACTTTTCATTTAGTCTTACAAATTCCTGAATTTGGAGAAGACAAATAATGATTGTATGGCTGTTAGTGATTTTATAGGTGTATTCTTATCAATTCCACTCTCTCTATAGTTCCATTTTGTCTCACTTCCCTCCAACACCACAAAAATAATACCGATTAGCGATCAAATTTTTGATCACTAAATTCAATTAATGATCGATTACCGATCAATAAAAAAATTATAAAAAAATTCATCGTAATTTGATTTAGCGACCGAATTAAAATTCGGTCGCTAATTAGTGACCGAATTGATAGCGACCAAATTTTAATTCGGTCGTTAATTAGCGATCGAATTGAAATTCGGTTGCTAATTAGTGACCGAATTACAATTCGATCGCTAGATTTAATGATCGAAATCATGTACAGTCACTAAATTTAGCGATCAAATTTGAATTCGGTCGCTAAATTGAATTATGATAAAAAAATTTTATGATCTTTTTTATCGGTCGCTAAATTTATAATCGTTAATTCAAAAAAAAATTCGATTTGATTCAATTTTAATTAATTCAATTCAATTTGATTCGATTTTAATCGGATACTCATCTATATATAATGAAGATGGTAGATTACAATGATATGAGTGAAATATTAGTCCACCTGGCTCATTCTACTGATGAACGTACTTGATTGATGGCTCTAACATGGGTATGCAATCTTTTTTTGACTTAAATGTTTGAAAATTGGCTTATGACAAATGTCTTATATATCTTTATGGTTTGTTGTCATGTTATGTTTTTTAGATAAATGAGATTGTAAAACTCAGTGGGAATAAGCTTCATTATAAATGGGGGGAAATTCTAGCGATCATATCACGTTGCATGTCGGATAAAGACGAAATGATAATATAATAGTATGTCGGATAAAGACGAAATGATAAGAGTGTTGAGTCACACTTTGAGCATTTACTATGTATGTTTATATATAGTAACATATAATAGTTTGTCTTCTTTATAAACAGGTTGCTTAGGAAATCTACGAGAAGCTTCGAGGCATTTCTGATAATCCAGTTGATCCAACTGGAAATTAGCATGAATAAACATGGTTTGTTGGAACAATAGCATGGCTTACTTTGGATTTTTTTACCACTTATTTGATTTGATTTTACTTTACTTTTCATTTAGTCTTAAGAATTCTTGAGTTTGGAGTAGAAAAATAATGATTGTGTGGCTGTTAGCGATTCTATGGGTGTATCCTTGTCAATTCCACTCTGTCTATAGTTACATTTTATCTCACTTCCCTTTAACATTACAAAAATAATACCGATTAGCAATCAAATTTTCAGTCGCTAATTGATCACTAAATTCGATTAATGATCGATTTGACTGATAAAAAAATTTGTCATAATTCAATTTAGTGATCGAATTGAAATTTATTTGGTCACTAGATTTAGTGATCGAAATCATGTTCGGTTGCTAAATTTAGCGATCGAATTCGAATTCGATTGCTAAAATTAGCGATCAAAATCATGATCGGTCGCTAAAATTAGCGATCGAAATAATGTTCGGTCTCTAATTAGCGATCGAATTTCAATGTTCGATCGCTAATTAACGACCGAATTGAAATTCGATAGTTAAATTTAGCAACTGAATTTAAGATTTCGTTGTTAATATTAACAACCGATTACGAATTTCGTCGCTAAATTTAGCAACCGAATTTCAATTCGATCGCTAATTAGCGACCGATTAAAGATTCCATCGTTAATATGAATGATCAATTATAAATTCTGTTACTAAAATTAACAATCGAATTTGAATTTGATCATTAAATTTTTAAATTTGATCAGTTCAATTAATTTAATTGAATTTTTGCTCATCCTCGCAACGTACTCAATACATGCATTTTCTCAATTCAAAAATGTAAGTTTTTGTTGGATGGATTACTGTGTGGCACAAGCTGCCGGATATTAACAAATTTCATTATCTTCCAAATTCTATTCATGGTAATATATCTTTAAAAACTAAAATATTTTTTGTATTTGGGTTACTCTAAAGTGATTACATATTTTTTCATAGGGTTGTTTAATATGTTGAGTCACTCCATATCTGAAATACAACAAACCTGCTGATTAGGTCCTATCAAAATTTCTTCATGACATAAAAATAAATCTTGTAAACTTCTGCAAGTGCTGAACTATTTATTTAAAAGAACTTTAGAAATGGTAGTTCTAGATAAGATTCAATGGTTTTAATTATTTTATTATTTTTTTAATTTTAAGTCTTTTATTATGAAAATTAAGAGTGAACATAAATTTAATTAAATAAAATAAATTAATTGAATGGATCAAATTTAAAATTTTAATTTTTTAAACATCAATTAATTTGATTTGATTTTGATTTTAAAATATATTATTCAATTAAATAAAATTAATCAAAACAAAAAATAATTTTTAAATAAATAAATTTATAAATCCATAACTAATTGATAAATCTATAATACATAAAAATTTTAATTAATTCGGTCGAACATCGAATTAATTGATATTTTATCAATTGTATTTATTTAATTTTTATTTAAAAATTTAATCGATTCGATTAATTCAAAAAAGAATTTAATTTAGTTTAATTTTAATTAATTTAATTTAATTTAATTCGATTTTAATCGAATACTCATCCATATATGATGAAGATGGTAGATTACAATGATATGGATGAAATATTAGTTCACCAGGCTCATATCTACTGATGAACGTACTCCTAACATGGATATGCAATCTTTTTTTTTACTTAAATGTTTGAAAATTGACTTATGACAAATGTCTGATCTTTATGGTTTGTTGTCATGTTTTTCAGATAAATGAGATTGTAAAACTAAGTGGGAATAAGATTCAATATAAATAGGGGGAAATTCTAACGATCACATCACATTGCATGTCGGATAACGACGAAATGATAAGAGTATGTTGGATAAAGACGAAACGATAAGAGTGGTGAATCACACTTTGAGCATTTACTATGCATGTTTTTATAATGTAACATATAATAGTTTGTTTTCTTTATAAACAGGTTGCTCGAGAAATCTATGAGAAGCTTCGAGACATTTCAGATAATCCAGTTGGAAATCAACATGAATAAACATGATTCGTCGGAACAATAACATGACTTACTTTAAATATTTTTTTTATCATTTTATTTGATTTCATTTAGTCTTACAAATTGCTGAATTTGGAGCAGATAAATAATGACGGTATGACTGTTAGTGATTTTATGGGTGTATCTTTGTCAATTCCACTCTCTCTATAGTTTCATTTTGTCTCACTTCCCTCCAACACTACAAAAATAATACCAATTAGTGATCGAATTTTCGATCGCTAAATTTGATTAACGACCGATTACCGATCAATAAAAAATCGTAAAAAAATTCATCGTAATTTGATTCAGCCACCGAATTGAAATTCGGTCGCTAATTAACGACTGAATTGCTAGATTTAGCGATCGAAATCATGTACGGTCGCTAAAATTAGCGATCAAATTCGAATTTGATCGCTAAAATTAGCGATCGAAATCATAGTTGGTCGCTAATTTTAACGATCGGTCGCTAAAATTAACGATCGAAATCATGTTCGATCGCTAATTAGCGACCGAATTGAAATTCGGTGACTAAATTTAACAACCGATTTTAAGATTTTGTCGTTAATATTAACGATCGATTACGAATTCCGTCGTCAAATTTAGGAATCGAATTGAAATTCGATCGTTAATTAATGATCGATTATAAGATTCTGTCGTTAATATTAACGACCGATTATGAATTTCGTCGTTAAAATTAACGATCAAATTCAAATTCGGTCGCTAAATTTAATAACAGAATTTCATTTTGTCTCACTTCCCTCCAAGTAGACAGTAGCTTGAGTTTTAGATTTGACTAAGTTTATTTTGCTTTTAACATATGTAGAAGAACTTCGTCAACACGTGCAATGAATATTATAACATAGCAGTAAGATAGTTCTACACCTTGAGCACAATCATGACCTGTGACCAATTAATATTTATATGCCATGAACTGTGAACCATTATCCATATATGATATATGATAATAAAGCATGTTCGTGAACATTTCTCGAGCAGGTAAAAAACACTATTTTATGGAGTATTTATAAAAGGTGAGCTCTCCAAAGGGAAAGATATACTGATACTGGTACAAACCCGTACCTTCTTCGGTACTTTTATGTTTTTCTCTAGATCGATTATATGTTGGCTAAGAGCCTGCATTAAATATATAAAGAGAAGACAGTTAAGGTCATCATATTAGCTATAAAAAGAGTTGAGGATGCAAAAGGAATTTGAACATACTTCAAGGCGTTGGCTTGCTACTACACGTTTTAATGCTTTTGCCTCTGTAAAAAGCTTGGTTGTTTTATATCTTGAAGCTTCTTCTTCCATTGCATTGCGATCTTCCGTGGATATATTTCTTCCCCACCGTGCTCGAGCCTTGAGAAGCTCTGCCAAAGGAACCGTGCTTTTTAGCATTTGCTGCTCTGCGTCTTGAATTTCCTTTGTCAGTTCCTCCTTTGCAGACAAAGCAGTGGCCACAGAAGTTGCAATGAAGTCCTCTCCGCTATATATAACAATGTAATACTTGTTTTGAAGAAGTACGGTTCCTCCATTCAAAGCCTAGAAAATATAGCAACCATTTAAATTTATAAGTCATAGTGTTCCAAATGTCAATCTGTAGTCTGTGCAATCATAAATATAATTTGCAAAATGTACCCTACTGGTCCCAAATGAAACATGTACATCCTTTCTTTTAAAGGAATATAGTAAATAACTTGTTAGCTCCAGCATGAAAGATAAGCAAGTCAGGCGCAAGGACAAATTAGACAGATGAACAAATAAAGTAGGAAAAAAAAACATGGATGAGTACCAATTAACTAGACTAAGTTTATAATTAAAAATGTTTCTAACTGTTTAGAAAGTAAAAAGGGTATGGACCAAGGGCAAACTGCTGGAAGTACTACAAGTAATTAGGAAACCAGTCTGTATTTCAATTTCATTACACTGTTGGCTGGATTCTTAAAATATAAAAAAAAAACAAGTGGACCAACTGCAAGGGCATGACCAAAAGAAAAAAGGGTTTTTCTTTCACATGCCGATAAGAAAGACTTTATCTGCTGGTACTAATTGCTTAAGTGGAATGAGGCCTTTTAGTGGAGTGAAAAAACTGAGAAAGAAAAGTTTGTATATGCTGGAAGAAAAACCTTCCACCAAGTTCAAAATGAAACCAATCCCAACAAAAAAGAACCAATTGAAGATAACAAGGAGTATTGAAGGAACTAAAAATGTATACAAACCTTCAGTTCTTCGGCCATAAGTTTGTTGTTG
>JAOBBC010004576.1:0-13072 GCA_025388495.1 Curcuma longa
TGGAAGGCGGCGGAAGCGGCCCCTCAATCGACAACGCGACCTGTGCCTCCGCGGCCGGGGAGAACAGGCTCCACGACGATGACCTAGCCGCCGCCAGCTCCGTCCCCTCACTGGCGCCGCCCACCACCTCCCTGGAAGGCGGCGGAGGCGGCGCTTCAATCGACGACGCCACCTGTGACTCCGCGGCCGGGGAGAACAGGCTGCACGACGATGAACTAGCCGCCGCCAGCTCCGTCCCCTCACAGGCACCGCCCACCACCTCCCTGGAAGGCGGCGGAAGCGGCCCCTCAATCGACAACGCGACCTGTGCCTCCGCGGCCGGGGAGAACAGGCTCCACGACAATGACCTAGCCGCCGCCAGCTCCGTCCCCTCACTGGCGCCGCCCACCACCTCCCTGGAAGGCGGAGGAGGCGGCGCTTCAATTGGCGACGCCACCTGTGACTCCGCGGCCGGGGAGAACAGGCTGCACGACGATGAACTAGCCGCCGCGAGATCCGTCCCCTCCCAGGCGCAGCCCACCACCTCTCTGGAAGGCGGCGGAAGCGGCGCCTCAATCGACAACGCGACCTATGCCTCTACGGCCGGGGAGAACAGGTTGCACGACGATGACCTAGCCGCCTCCAGCTCCGTCGACTCACTGGCGCCGCCCACCACCTCCCTGGAACTGGAAGGTGGCCGAGGCGACGCCTCAATCGACGACGCCACCTGTGACTCCGCGGCCGGGGAGAACAGGCTACACGACCATGAACTAGCCGCCGCCAGCTCCGTCCCGTCCCCGACGCAGACGACCACCACCTCCCTGGAAGGCGGCGGAAGCGGCGCCTCAATCGACGACGCCACCTGTGCCTCCGCATCCGGGAAGAACAGGCTGCACCCCGCCTTCCGGAGCTCGAACACAAACTGCAGCAGCGGGAGCCACAAAATGGCCTGCACCACCGACAGCTGCACCACCACCTCCTGCGCCCGCGGCCCGTACATCGCCGTCACTAGAGGAACCCCCACCACCAGCGAGTTGGTGAGTTGGGTCAGAGAGAAGCTGGTGATGGCCCAACAATAACCAGGCCTTTCCTGGTCCCTATGGCCGGGCCGCCGCCTGCATCTCGGCCACGCCATCAGTAGCGCAGCCACCAGCACCTTCGAGATGGCGTCGGCGCAGATCATGCGGTAGTTCATGGCGAAGGGATCCGAGTGCACCATGAGATGGAACGTGAACAGCGGCAGTATGATAAAGAAGACGAGGCGTTCGATCTCCTTGCACTGCTGTGAGATGATGCGCCACCACCGCACGAAGGCGTAGCCGAACCCCAGCCAAACGTACAGCGGCGCCATGGCCTCCGCCACTTTGTAGAGATCCCCCAGGTTTAGCATCTTGGCTACGGAGGAGACTGGAGAGAGCGAGATATATAAGTTTAATATAGTGGGAAACTACTACATGTTGCTTCTCCACTCAGCATCTGCAATTCCTGCGTTAATAATACCATAATATTAATAAAAAATAAAAATAAAAAAAAATAGATATGAGGTGGATCAGCCAGGGGCTGGCCCACCCCACTGCCGCATGAACGAGTCTTGAACGTGTTCATACGGAGGGGTGTTACACCCCTCCACAACGTCAATTAACACCTTTGGACGTTAATGGAATTAACATCTTGGCTACGGAGGAGACTGCAGAGAGCGAGATAAGTTTAATATAGTGGGAAACTACTACATGCTGTTCTCCACTAACAATTCAATTCCATGCTCGCAGCCCACATCATCGCGCCACGTAGAGAAGCTTCTGCCACTTTATGTTTTGACTGTGACGTCAACAATTACACCTGCACAGCTTCCACATCATGAGCTACGTACAGAAGATTCTGCTAGATTATGTTTTGACTTTTCCGACAGAAGATTAGATTATGCTTTGACTTTGACTTTCCGACAGAAGGTTACTTTCCGAAAGAATATTAGATTATGCTTTGACTTTGACTTTCTGACAGAAGATTAGATTATGTTTTAACTTTCTGACAGAAAATTCTGCTAGCGACAGAAGATTAGATTATGCTTTGACTTTCCGACAGAAGATTAGATTATGCTTTGACTTTCCGACAATTACGTGCCCAGCTTTCCACATCGTGAGCTACGTACAGCGCCAGGCTTCGCCACAAAGCGACTTCGTACAAATCCCCAATATTTGTTAGAGTTTCCGGCCAACGATTCAATTCCCAGACGTGATTATACTCTAAAGAGTCCCAATAATATAATATTTTTAATTTAATCTCATGTGATGAGAGATTATAAATGAATTAAATCATTTATGAGCAGTGAGTTTTAGTCCAATTAATCTAAATTTAAATCAATGTATTTTAAAGTCTCTTCGGTCCCATTATATTTTTAAATCTTAAATCATAATTTATAGTATGTTATCAGTTTTTAAAATTTAAATAATTTAATATAATTTTCACATAGCTCACTATTACAAAGAAGATGAGGCATTCGATAGCCCTACCACATGTACAATGATACTGTTCTGGTCAAATGCTATGAATGATCAAACTATCGATTATATGATCGAATAGGAATGCTAGAGGGGAGTGAATAGAATGATTCACGTTTTCACCCTTTTATGAAAAAATTTACGTAAATCAAAACATGCAACGGGAAAAAAATAATAATGAACACAGTTGATTTTACTTGGTTCACAGTCACAGGTTGCTACTCTGAGACCTATGATCAATAATCATTTCCAACGAGCAATCTACTATAATAACTCTCCTCTTACGAGAGAGAGTTAATCACTTTTACAAATCGGTTAGGATCGGTAACACTTATACCGTCCTAAAAAGTTAAATATAAAAAATGATAAAGTTTACTGATAAAGAGTAATAATGAATTGCAACAGTCGGTGTAGCTCCTCAGCATGATGACAACGTTCTAGATGGAATATTTGCACGCAGGAGGTCGTCATAGAGGCGTATTCAGATGATCTTAGGGTTCCCCCTCGCAACTACTTATATTGGTTAATCCGAGTGCTTGGAAGTTCTTCCGAGCACCTCCACGTCATCCTGTCGATCTACTTTCAATGCTGACTCAGTATCTTCCGAGCACCTGCATCCCTTCCGGGCTCCTGTATGTTGACGTGGAGGTTGCCGAATCAACTTTGACTCTACAATGTCTTCTTCAGATTCAGGGGCCTGGAGGTTGAGGTGTCCCGACCACTGGGACTTTGCCACCTCATCTATCTCACTGACCCGTTCGGCTAACATCCAATCCAGGCCCCTGGATTGTCCAATTGCCTAGATCCAAATAAGGGCGCCTGGAACACAAAGTTTTAGCCTCTTCTTTCATGCATTACAAGTTAGTCCAAAATCCAAAGTATAATAGAAAAGTGAACAATTTTGTATACTGTTTGGTCTTGACTTCAGGTTTCTAGTGAAACCCTAGGCCAGATTGACACCTACTATTCCTCTTACCCGGGACGCATCCTCACCCACTCCACTAGGGAGAATTTACTTTTTGCCAACCAGGTCCTCTAGACCTGTTGGACTTTTGCTCAGCCTCGATTCTCAGCCCTCAGGTCTTCCATTATTAGATCTTCGATCCTCCAAACCTGCCTAGACTTCCCGCTTCGTGCTTCTGATCTGCCAAGACTTCTTGCCTAGTCCTCCTGACCAAGACTTCCTTGCCCAGTCCTCCAAACCAGGTCTTTTGTCTAATCCTCCAGATCAGGACTTCCTTTACCTAGTCATCCAAATCAAGTCTTCCACCTAATCCTCCAGATTATGACTTCCTTTGCCTAGCCACAACTAGAATTTTCCTGTGCTACACAAACTTAACTTGAACCCTTTATCATTATCAAAACTCAGGTTCAATCATCTGGTACTCCTTGCACCAACACTGACCACCAAATGGGCTGATGTGCATGCTCTTCGGAGATATCGTCGGAAAGGATGAAGAGATCTGAAAAACACTCAAAAAGAGAATTAGAATGACACTAGAGATGGATCTTGGCAAGTTACTTTGACACTCAAGTTAGGGTTCTATATGAGGAAGGAAATTAAGGACTTGAAAAAATTAGGATTGTATATGTGCATACTGATGCCTAAAAGTATAGGCAACCTTTTATAGAGTTGTTTTCTAAAAAATCAACACCCATTTAAGAAAGGTTCCAAAATACACGCTTCCGTTTCGATATACATATTCTAATTGCCCATGTCTTCTGGTATATTTTTCTTTTTCTCTGGAGAAAACAGTTTTAGAGTTTCCTGATCTTAAGAATAAATCGACTTTACAGGGTTAACCTAGAAGTGGATGATGAAAGATCTAAGATCAGGATGCGGTTGGCACATGAAACCGGGATAAGATCGAAAGATCGAGGTCGGACCCATAAGCTGAGATGAAGTCGGCACATAAGACCATCAAAACACCGAGGTCAGGATCCGAGACCAAGTAGAGGTCAAGGTCAGAACTCGAGGCTAAGGTGAGATTAGCATATAAGACCTAGTAGATTTCGAGGTAGGGATTCGAGACCAAATAGAAGTTGAGGTTGGGATCCGAGACCAAGTAGATGTTGAGGTCGGGATCAAGGCTGAGATGAGTTCAACATATAAAATCTAACAGATACCGAGGTTGGGATCCAAGATCAAGTAGAGGTCAAGGTCCCGAGGTCGAAACCTGAGGCTGAGATGAGGTTGACTCATAAGACCCAGCAGAGATTGAGGTTGACACATAAGAATCAACAGACGCCGAAGTCGACACATAAGAACCAGCAGATACCAAGGTCGGCACATAAGGACCAGCAGACATCGAGGTCAAGATTTGAGGAGATTGAGGTTGCTAATTGATTACCCTTCGAGATTTGTTTAATCTTCCTCGATATAACTTAAAAATTTTACGCCCTTTTAAATCTAGGATCACGAGGCAGCCATGAGACAACCACGTGGTAGCTTGCTCTGCAATTCGACCCTATCAAGTACCATGGCTCCATTTTGTCCACTTTGTACAGATCGCTCAGGTTTAGCATCTTAGCTACTAGGAGTTTGGAGAGAGCGAGGTAAGTTTAATAGAGTGACAAGCTATATATTAAATGATACCATCCACTAAATTATTATATTAACACATCTTTTTATTAACATATATTTATTTTAATATTAATATTTATTATTTTTAAATTTTACTATCAACTAATTATATCTTTATTTTTATTTTATATTAAATAAATAATACACTCATCTGTATTAATTACATTTAAAGAATCAAACATTGATATACGTAAGATGTTATAATATCTATTCCCATTGATTATAATATTATTTGAATGTTATAACAGGGATGCTTTAACAACTCAATTCCATACTTGGGACAACTAATCCTCAACCTCGGTAGACTTTCCTAACCACCAACTGTCCGCATCGCCCCACGTAAGACAAGTCACCACTTTGACTGGATAGGAAGGATCGAGAGCGACTTCAGCCAAAAAATAAAAAATAAAAAATAAAATAAAATTCATCATTCAATCGATTTCACACAACATAGAAAAGAGAGCCACGCCACCACTTTTGATTCACCAACTTTGCACGGCTTCACATATTTAAAATATCAAAAAATAAATATTGCTGTGAATTTTAAAAGTACTATTTCTTTTCAAGCAAATTAAAATTTTGTAAAACTTTACAACGGTTTACATATAGAGTGAAATTAACGTTGTGATTGGGAGGAGGTGAGGGAAAGAGAAGGAAAGATAAATAAGGGGAGGGAATTTTGATACTTGTTTGGAAAGGAGTGAGAAAAAGATTGGGAAAAGTAAGTTTTAATCTTTTTTATCCATGAAAAAGAAGATTTTCTTACACTCTAATTTGAGAGGTAAGAAAAGGAAAAACAACTCTAAATATTATGTATTCCAATTTTATCCCTTTTTAACAATATTAATTCTCAAATAATTTATTTAATCTAAATTTTTTAAATTTCTCTAGTTGAGTACGATTTTTTTACTCTTTTCTTACATCAATAAATTTTTATAGAAAAATATATAAAAATACTGATTTATCCTTTGTTGTACCAAAATATATAGATTTTATATTTCACATATTTATTGTATATCTATTCATTATTTATTTAAATTTTTTATTTATTTAAATTATAAATATTAATTTTAGTTAGTTTCGCAGGATGATTTTGATAAGAAAAATCTTAAATCGGTTTAATGGCTATACATATTTTTTTCATATGTAGATTTATTTTAAAAAATAAGAGTATTTTTATAATTTTATATGTTTAACCTTCATTCTTTTCATTTCCTTCCAATTAAGGTAACACATGTTATGTTAATGAATCTTCCTTTCCTCCCAAATAAGGAGAACATCAATACTTCTCTTCCCCTCCCTTTCCTTTCCTTCCCCTCCCTTACCCCTTCCGTTAATGAATCTTCTCTCACTTCTATCCAAACAGAGCGTAAAATGGGATGACGTGATTATACTTGAGGGAGTCCTAATAACATAATATTTTTTTTAGATCAAATTTGATAAGGAATTATCAATGAATTTTGATGAGTCATCATTAAAAGTCTCATCCAAATTAATCTAAATCAGACTCAATGACTCCTAAAAACCTTTTGAATCTCGTTATTTTAAATCTTAAATTCACAATCCAAATTCATTAAAGTCCTTTTAGTTTTTAAAATTTATACATTTTAATGTAATTTTGACATAGCTTACTATTAAACTTAAATTTATCATATTCACTAAAGAACAGTATCAATATGTTTTTAAAACTCTTCCCGATTCTGATTATATCTAAAATTTAAAAAAATCTAGACAATTAGTGAATTTCGATCAAATTTTACTTATGATCTTAAGTACATCTAAATCAACTCCAATTAGGACTAATGCATTTCTAAGAGTCTTTTGACTTTTACAATACCTTCAAACTTTAATTCTACAATTTAGATAACATATTATAGGTTTCTAAAATTCAAATATTTGTATATATTTTGGCACAAATTTACTGTTGAACTTAGACATATCGTATTTACTTAATAACAATACCAATATATTTTTGGAACGATTTATTCTTAAAATTTTAAAATATGAATATTATAGGATCATAAATAAATTTGGATCAAAACTCACTTATACACGTTATTAGGGTGGAAAACTACTTAAAAAGTTGTTCTCCTAACTATTTCATATTCATGTAGAATTTCAGGATGACTATTCCATGCAATGTGCATGTACGAGTATACTAAGCTCTCGGGATATGGTTGAGTTGGTTACTGTGGAGCAGATTTGCTGAAGTGGATAAGGATAGAATCTAGGCCAAACTAAGATAATACCCTCCCCGTAGTAATCAACTGCAGCTTTCCGATTTACCTCCTCATAAATGGTCGTGAGACTGACCGTTTGGAACCGCTGGGATAACGAATTTCATCTTTTGCTGAAGTACGAGTATACCAATCATTTTATCATAGCCTTTGTCATTTCTCATGAAATTTGTACATTTTGATGCTTAATGCACATTTACTCTTTCATTATAAAATTAAAAGGTGTGGTTACCCTTGACAATATCACCTCTCTGGTGTCCATAACTGCAACCCATGATCCGCTAACCTGTTAGGATTTTGAAGTATAAGGCTATGTAAATAGAATATGTAATGGTAAAGGGAGTTAGGTTACTTAGGTATGCCCATACAAACTCTAAACTTATCTTTTCATTGTGACTTAGGCATAGGAGAGACTTTACCGGGATAATTTCTTTTCTTCTGTAAAAAAGATGGAATCCATCCCCAGCGATCCCATACGGTCGACCCCACGACCATTTATGAAAAAGTAAATTGAGAAACTACAGTTGACCACGACAGAAGAGAGTATTGCCCGGCTTCGCTGAGATTCGAATTCTTACCCTCTTCTGTAATTCTGCTCCGTTGTAACCAACTCATGCCCCGGAGGCAACCGGGATAATGCCTGATGAGCCTTTGACGTATGCTATTGTCATAAAATCAACCATGTTGCAAAAAGAAGGCATCGGTAGTAACCTAGTATGATGAGATAGATTTTTACCACATCATTGATGCATCTATCGGAAATTATAATCATTTATCGACTAGAATAAATTTTAATTAGTATTTTTTATTTTTTTACCGGCTAAAATTGACATTGGACTGTAAAATTTTAAAAAAATCATCCAATAATTCATTTTGGTAATATCTTCTTTTATAAAATTTTAACGATCTATCAAATTTCATTTTTAAAAAAAAAATTATTGATGAAATTTAATAAAATTACTGCCAAAAGAAAAGATTACCATAAAAAAATTTCATTTTTTTTTTGAGAAATTTATTGGCCAAATTTAATCTCAACCACTAACCTATTAAAAAAATATCAACAAATAAGTTTTGATCGATATAATTATTATATATCTGTTAAAATAAATTTTAAAGGAGGTTTTTAATTTTTAATTTGAAAAAATTAATTTTAACCAGAAAAAAATAAAAAATATCAGAGTTCATCGTGGATTTAAAATTTCTTCATTTTTTTAGGGTTATTTTTATCTTTTATAAGTTAAGATTTATGGTCTATTTAAAATATTATTTAGTTTATATTAGAGTTGAGTTTTTTAGATAAATAATATTTTTCTGACCATATTATTTATTTTCTTATTTTCAAATATTCTTTTGAATCAATATGTTTTAAAAGATTATTTTCATCGTTCACAATCGAATCAATAAAATTAATATAATCCGTAGAATAATCACTATTGTTTAACGTCAATTGATATCAGAGCCTCAACATCTACTTCGGAGAAACCTCATCAGTTTTAATGGTGGATCATCACAGTCATGGTCATAATAGACGGATCGTCACAGTCGTGGTTGTAATAGACAAATTCTAAATGAGAAAGTCCTACATTGTGATCATAGTGTGAGAATTGAGGATTTACCTAAGCAAGTCACAAAATTAACTAAGCATCTAGCGGTGCGAAATCTTAAAGGTTGAAAGTTCTCCTATCTTAATTCCATTTCCACTTTTGAAAACTTCTATTACAATCGTGAAAAAATAATAATAATCCCAATAGCCACATCTCTGGGGGTGGTCGGCCCGGTCCCACGGAAGTTTCCGACCGACCACCAGGGTAAATTGGGAAGCGCATTATTACAATCGTGAAAGCCGTAGTCAAGAGGGGGGTATGAAGATATCAGATTTTCAATTGATCTTCTTGAGTTTTTTGATACACTACAGATAAAGGAATTCATTGATCGGCTTAACATAGTAGAAAGAATTTTTTATTATGAAAAAGTATCCGATCGTGTGAAAGTGAAATTGATTGTCGTTAGAGGTCAAGCATCTATGTAGTGAGAGGAGTTACGATGCTCACGAGATAGACAGAGCAAAGCTAAAATTACTAATTGGGAGAAGATGAAGAAGAAGATGACAGGTCATTTCCTTTCGACTACACCCAAGCTTTATTTCAATGACTTCACACATTGAGGCAGAATGCGAGATCGATTGACGAATATAAGAAGGAATTTTATTAGTTGATTGTTTGGAATGACTTATCTAAGACAGTGGAGCAAATGTTGTCACGACAATTAGGGGGTTGCACTAATCCTTATAAGATGTCATCAGCCTTCATTCGTTGTGGATGGTTTCAAAGGCATACTAGCGTGCACGAGCTGATGAAAAACACTAGAATTGAAAATCAGTGATTAGATGTGACCAAAATAGTTGGCTAATTCGCTCTCAGGATTCAAGTCCTAGCTAGTAGTAGACACCGTAGCTTAATTCTAAGGCCCGTATCAAGTATTTGTATCAAGTATTTTTGTTGTGGTGAAGGAGCATAGAGCAGCCGAATGTAGAAAAATCTATTAATCAAAAGGGTAAAATGTTATTGATTGAGGAGGATATGAAAGATGAGACCGATTAATGGGCGGGTGTACGATAATGATGAAGTTGATGAGAGGTTTTGTGAAGATGACGACCATGATATTTTAATCGTCCCTAAGAGTCTATTGCTTTCCAAGGATTATTCAGCAGATGATGAATTGAAAATCAATATTGATGATGATTTTGTCAGCGAAAGCAACAAAAGTACTAATGAACAGAAAACGAAGCACCGAAGAAGAAGTAACCATAGAAGTCAATGGATTCTATCAAGAGATGGGAGAAGGAAAACAAAATCATAATGACAAAACAAATTATTCTGACTCAGATAGATAGAAGAAGAAGCTAGTAAGCGACAGAAGTCAATAGATTCTAGAAGGAAAAATATTCTGACTCAGATAGAAGAAGAAGCTAGTAAGCGACAGAAGTCAATGGATTCTAGAAGGAAAAATATTCTGACTCAGATAGAAGAAGAAGCTAGTAAGCGACAGAAGTCAATGGATTCTAGAAGGAAAAATATTCTGACTCAGATAGAAGAACAAGTAAGCGACAGAAGTCAATGGATTCTAGAAGGAAAAATATTCTGACAGATAGAAGAACAAGTAAGCGACAGAAGTCAATGGATTCTAGAAGGAAAAATATTCTGACTCAGATAGAAGAACAAGTAAGCGACAGATAGTGATTTTTCTGGTAACTTTGATCAGAAATAGATAGCCAAGCACAAGAAGAAACTCAAGGGTCGAGCCACATAGTCAGATTCAGAAGATGAATCTCACAAAATGAAATCTGTTCGAGGATAGACAGGAGCACAATGACATGATTCAGAGGATTCAATGAAGAATGTCATTTGAGCCCAAAGAAACACAAAATAGATCAGAGCTCACAATCATGCCTGTGCTATTGAAAACATAAAGAAAGAAGACTTGAGTAACAAAAGTAAAAGGCAAAAACATAAGCGAATTTGACTTGGATGGTGAGAAGGCAAAACATGTTGATAGAAAAATGTCTATCACTAGAAAATATGATTTGGATAGAAATAGATTTCTAATTCTCCACTTGGATGACACGTTGGATCACTTATCTAGGATTTTTTTCAAAAATTGACCTTAACAAATAACTACCATGAGATTAGAATAAGACCTAGAAATGAATGAAAGATAACATTTAAGATGTCATATGGGTTGTATGGATGGATGATCATGCCTTTGAATTGTCAAATGCGTCCATCACATTCATAAAGTTTATGTATCAGATCTTGCAGCTTTTATGAGAAAGTTTGTAGTGATTTACTTTAATGACATTCTCATCTACAGTCCGATGTTGACCTTACACTTTGATCATCTCTGTGCTATTTTTGAATGACGAAAATGGAATGTTTATTTATCAACAAGAAGAACTATTTCTTTTTTGCTAAATTGATAATTTTTCTTGACTTTATTGTGTTTATTGATGATGTACATCCAGATCAATCAAAGATAGACACAGTCTTAGAGTGGTCTCATCCAAAGACCTTGTACAATGTTAGAAGTTTTCATGGATTTACTTCTTTCTACCGTCTGTTCATCAGAAATTTAGCATTCTGATTGCTCCCATTATCAAGTATCTAAAGGGACATGATTTTAAATGGTCTGATGTCACGTTCCGAGAGACGACTGTCCGAAAAATTTCAACAGCATCTCCCCTGTAACAATTAACTTCCTTGAATACATAAATAGCATAGGGCCTACTCGACCACGTAACAATTACAATACATGTGTTTTTGTACTACTAACAAATTGATTAGAGACCCACACAACCATAAATCACCCAAATACACGCATGTAAATAACATGCCACCACCACAACACATAAAGGTCGTAAAGCGTCACGACAAAAGCAACGATAAAACTCCACAAATCTATAATAACAGAAATTTCCGCAGTAGAAAATTAATAAGGTTCAAAACCACACGAAATAAAACCACAATTAATCCGCAACATATAAGTAATACAATGAACATAATCCAGAGGAATCATACAAAGAAACAACGACTCTTGTACATGCTGTGAGATAAGGCAGTCTGGCAGATCTCCAAGCTTCAATGACATCCTTACCTATTACCTGGGGAGAAAATAAAGAGACCCCCCAGGGTCTGGGTAGTGAGTATACATTACTCAGTGGGTATAAATAAAAAACAATACACAACAGATCAATATATAAGAGAACAGCAGGATAGCATACCAGATCAATAAACTACGTATAATAGCAAGGATCATGTCATACGATCACAGTCATATATCAGCAAGTGTAATAGCTACAGTCATGTAACAACAAGTGCAATGATCATGAATGCAGAAGACAACTACCAATGATGTATGTACATATGCAATGCATGGTCACTGTCTGCACTCGCCACCCCCAGACACTCATCCAGTGTAGTGAACTGAGACGCACGATAGGAAAACCACACTCGCTCCAACAACAAACCACTACTAATAAGTGGGGAGCGAGCCAGATCAGGAGGGCTATATAGCCAGTCCTGGTTGCACCCAACTTAGCGCAACAATTGTTCTCACTCTTATGCCACTATCACACAACGACAAATGAGGCCAACAACAACAATGATGAACAACACATCTACTACTATCATATATGTGTCATGATGCTCAGTGCAACAGTGAAGCCTATATCTAATCAGACATAATCAACAGGTCATACAATAGTATCAAACAACAAGTAACATGCTAATCAGAGTAAAGCAACATCAATAAAGGTCAACAGCAGGAAATCCATATCAAAGAATCATATCGGATCAACAACTAAAGATAACAAGATATTCAACCAAAATTATTAACAGTAAAATAAATCTGCACTTACAGACAATCCTGTGTTGACCAAGCACAGGAGTATCCACCTGATGTACGCACGTCGATAAAGAACCCCTCGTTTGTAACAGGATCAACCGTCAAGGTCCTACAATTATAATAACAATTACCCACTAAATACTAAAATATATTTTAAATTCTACAACAAAATCAAACCCTAATCAAAGCTAGGGCTAACCTTAACCGAATCAAGCCGAATCAGATCCGTCAATAGGTCTAACCGACTTGATCAATCGGGTCCAACCAACTCCATTTAACCCGACTAACCTAACCCAACCAATTAATTTGGTTAAGCTGAATCCACATTTAACCTTATTTAAAATCTTGATTACCAACAAATAATCCTCATCCTC
>JAOBBC010004846.1:0-13055 GCA_025388495.1 Curcuma longa
ATTACGACTAGCACTTATGGTTAAGGGTTTGCCACTCTTGCATGAGGTCTATAGTTCAATTCCTAGCACCTCCTTTTCTTTTATTTTATTTTTTTTTTCTTTTGGCAACACCCATATAGAAGAGCTCATTACGGAAGAAACCTTAACCTTTAAACTCATTAGGGCTTACCCTACATTTAGTCTGCTTAGGGTTCAATCCTTTAGTATGCGTTCATGACTAGACTATCATTCATAAATATCCAGGAAGGGAAATTGCGGGTGTTACAAGCAAATTCCTAGGGCTGAGGACCATGGCTAAGCGAGAAGTCCAACAAGTCTGGAGGACTTGTTGGCAAAACTTCTCCCAAGTGGAGTGTGTAAGGGCGCGTTCCCAGAGTGGAACGGTATACGTCAGACTAACCCAAGATTTCGTTAGAAATCCAAAGTTAGACCCACATGGTAAAACTTAGGTTGTTTGTATGTTTGCATGCTTGTCTTACAGGAACTAGGAGCTGGAAGCAAGATGGAGAAAGCATAAGTGAAGCAAACAAAGATAGCCAAATTAGAAGCAAACAAAGAAGTCTTGGATCTAGTCGATTGGAACTGGAATCCAGTCGACTGATTGGTCCAGTCAACTGGAAGGTAAATCTAGTCAACTGGAGATTAGATAATCGCAATGAAAAGACAAAGTTTATCAAGATCTTCCACGTTAGCTTGGAGTCGATCGGAATGGATATTCCAGTCGACCTGAAGGCCAAGTTAGCCGCGGAGAAGGAGGATCACAATCTATGTGGGGTCGACCTGAGATGCATTCCAGTCGACCTGAAGGTGCTATAAAAAAAGGGTGAACGTGCACAACCAGAGATATTGAATACAAGTCATCCTCTACATCCAAGTGGTGATTCTGAACGCGAACGAGGCCAAATTCTTATAATCGAAAAAGATCCAGGAGAAGTGCGCGGCGCTCAGGACTTCCAGATCGGCAAAAAAGTTTTGGTTTAATTTTTTACTGTCTTATTTTTTGTTCTTATTATTATCTTTATTTGGACTGTAAGACGAGTTTCTCTGCCTCTGAACAATGTTCGAAAAGGAGACTACTAGTGGACAAGCGCCTCCCGTACATAGGCCTCGGACGTACTAACTGATGAACATAGGTCATATATGATTTTTATCCTTATTTAATGTTCATTTACTTGTAATTCATTGCATATGATCTACTTTATCACACCTTATTCATTTATTATTACTTGTTTCTACTCTTTTACTCGGAGATCTCCTCTTTGTATATTTTGATTGACAGGATATGATTTAAAGCTAAAACAATGCATTATTGATAATGGAGTAAGGAGTGGAGATTGAAGTACATTTTGATGAGTTTAGAAGTCATTTGAAGTGCTTCAGAGGCCCACACGGTCATACCAAAGGTGCCACATCCGTATGCCATCATCTGGACGAGTTTTCATTCTTCCAAAGAGTGCCACGGGCTGAGGCATGCCCATGCCAGGTCCAACACGATCGTGCCAAGCTAGGCACGACCGTGCCTCACATTTTCAGGGTCCAAACACGGCCTGGCCGTGCCAAGAGGCATGACCGTGTCTCTTATCTAGACTGCTCTGCAGACTAAAAGTAAATGGGCATAACTTTTAGCTTCGAATGAACCATGGGTTGTGCAATCTATCAAAATGGAGATAACTTCAAGATCTACAACTTTGCTTCAGGGTGTTTCAACTGGTTTCATCTCTAGGCTATGCTAAAAGGCATGACCGTGCCCACCTTCCAGATTTAGACCAGGATGGGGTCGTGTCTAGAAGGCACGGTCGTGCCCACTTGAGACCAGCTTGGGGTGTGCCTAAGAGGCATGGTCGCGCCCAATTTACAGATTAACAACAACTTGAGGTCGTGCCTATGGGGCATGGTCGTGCCTAATTTTCAGATTTACACCAGCTCGAGGCCGTGCCCAGCAGGCACGACCGTGTCTCACTTCTAGAGCCACCCCTACTTGGGGTCGTGCCAAGGAGGCACGCCCGTATCAATTTCCAGAGCAACAATTACTAGAGGCCGTGCCTACAAGGCATGGCCGTGCCTACGGGACACGGGTGTGTCGCGCCTGGACCCTATAAATACTTCTTTTTATAACCTTTTAGGGTTATCTTAGGTTACCCTAAGGTCTTGGCTTGGGGACGGTGTCTCCCCTCTCCGGGGGAGGGCCCTAAACGCTTCATACTTCACCGATCCACATTCACCGACCTCTTCCACCGATCCATCCTACACCGGAGCAAGAAAATCTTCAAGGGATGCTTGTGCTTCAAGATAAGTCCTTCCCTTTCATGCGGATGATGCTTTATTTTCTACATACTCTTTGTAATCTTCTTGTAATGGAGTAGACCTCTGAGTTTAGGATGTAGGATGAGCATTAATGTAATGATGGTGATGTAACAACTAATTCATATTATTTTTCCTATTCAATGAAGAGTTTACACTTGCATATATTGTGTGCCTTGAACTTGTTTGATGAAATATTTGTGTGAGCGCATGTGCATGATTATGAGGGATAAATTACTATGTAGGGGAATCTTAGGATCGTATGACCTGAGTGCCTTGTGACAGAAGGTGAACCTTTAACCGAACTTTCTGAGGTGGCCTTTATATGGTGGTAAACTCCCTTAAGGGATAGCTAATGGCTATTGATGACTAGGAAGGAGTCTCTTAATTGGGTGATCGGTGACAGAGGGTAGTATACCAGTAGTATTGTTGGAGTGTCCAGTGACAGCAGGAGAGCTATAGAACCAGATTATTTAGGTATCGTCCTGAACTAGTAACCGTAGCGTTAGAGTATCATGATTTAATTCTGACAAAGTCTGACGAGGTTGAGTTGATATTTTGGTTAGAATCCCCACAAGGAGGTAAACATTGAGAGTAAGAGAACAAACATGAATTAGAGATGTCACCTAACATTGATGTGAATCTGAAATCCTAGACTTATCCATTTCATCCATAAACCCCCAAGCCAATCTTTCTCTCTCTACCATACACACACAATCCTCAACCATTTTGCTTCCCTTAGAGTCTAGAATATTAGCTTTGTGACATCACTATAGCTAACAACAGTCCCTGTGGTTCGATATCTTTTTATTACTTGACGACGGCCGTATACTTGCGGTTCCTATCAAGTTTTTGGTGTCGTTGCTGGGGATTGTTCTATTAACTTTAGTGACTAGCAATTTTAGTTACTCTAGATTTCAAAAAATATAAAAAAAATTCAAATATAAAAAATCTAAAATATTTTTTTCTTAAGAACTTAATGGATGCTCATACAAAGAGGTTACTCCAAAAAGAAAAAGTAACATTAGCTGTGTTGTATGCCGATGACTATTGTGCGTTTTGTGGTGCTGATGGCCATGTGTTTAAGAATTACCCAGCTTTATCTATTTTATTTGACCCTGCCTATAAAATCACTCCACGTGAAGAATGAGAGTCATCACCCATTTGTTATGATTGTTTAAGACATGTTCCTTATTGTGAAAGTTGTGGCAAAAAGTTTTGAGAGGCCGAACATAAAATGGTTCAAGATGTCACTGAGGATTTATTTGAAAATCTACTCTATCCTGCTATTAATGATATGATGGATAATGATGTTGTAAGAAGATATGTAGGGACTCGAGCTAAGGTGAGAGGGTCCTAAGAATTCTATTCTTCTATTCCACACTTTATTCTAGTAAATGTTATAAATAATGCAGGATTAGGAGTCTTTGAAAGGGTTAGTGTAGGGACTTGTGCATTAGAGGTCAAGCCCCAAGAATCACTTCTCTTAGTTGATCTTCCAACCGCATCAAAGCGCACCCTACCCTCAAATATGTTTGATGACTTGCTAAACTTTGTGATTAGTAAAGATACTATTTCTTTCAATATATCTATGTTTACCAATCTCTCTTTTCTCAAGCATATTTATAGTAGGAAATTTCTTGATTATAAATCACATACAAACTTTTCACAGCTATTATATGGGATTACTAGTAGTAACCATTTATGTATGAGCATATTTAATGATAATCTCAGGGCCCTCAATCGTAGGATTTTGAAGTATCTTATTCCATGGTCGAGGTTTAAGTAATAAAAATAAAGGTCAAGCTAAAGACCTTAAACAAGCGCTTCTTGGGAGGCAACCCAAGTTTCCTTTTTATTTTCATTTTATTTTCTTTTATGCTTTATTTTGTTTCCTAATCCACAAACCCTCTACTTACTTTTTCTTGTTATATTTTCTTTTGAAGGTTTCATTGATGTGGAGAAGTGTGCTTACTTTAAGGAGAGGAAATAGGCAACTAAAGGCCTTGAACATCTTTTAAGCTTCATTGGGTAATTTCTCTCCAATAATATTTCTTCTCCTTTAATATTTTTGTTTTCATTGAGGTATAGAAAAATATAAATCTGGAGGGATGTACATATTTTGGATTCTTTATTAAATTTAGTTATTTCTTTTTTGGTTTCCTCATGCATAATAAATTATTTCTAGCTAGTGACATCACTTATCATATCATTGATGGTTTGTCTTCTTATAAAAAAGCTAGTACACTTATTTTAGATTTCATTGATTTTATGTTTGGAGCTAGTATGTTTGGTGATTGATTTTTCTTATCTTTAGTAGCATGAAGTGAGCTATATTTTTATTGAAGGAATTTGAGTTTTGGCCTAGTTTTAGGATCTCCTTACACTATTGCCTAATCTAGGAGGTTGATTAATTTTGAAATTAGTCATGATTCATGAGACCCGATTAGTACAAGTGTTTCCATAGTGATCTTCCATTGTATTTTGGTTACTGGACCAACTCAAGTCATGTCAACTCTTTTGAAAAAAATCTTGAATCCCGAAAAAAAAGAAAAAAAAAGGAAAAAAACTCAAATGCTTCTTTGCTTTGATTTCAATACATTGTAAATAAAAAAATAAAAGGATGAAAAAAGAGTGTTGAGAGTGGAAGCATGTCAATTTACCCCTTTGAGATCAGTAAGAGTTACTGGAAAAATAAATGATATGTTTCTCTTGATCTTGAGGTAATCCTTTGAGACCTTATGCAATGGAAGGGATGAACTAAGCCTATGGCAAGTAAGTGTCTAAGGCTGGAAATATTTAGGAACACGGTAGCATGACGACTTGACTTTAAGTAGAGTTTTGATACCAAATGGACTAAGACCACTTTTTACACCGAGCACGAAGAACTAACTCTTAGGCCACATTTAAATAATTTTAATGTATAGCTCACCAATGAAACTATATGATAGGATTGGTTGTGATTCAGTAGAGATTATGATACTCCATTCTTTCAATTCATGAATCTAAATGCAGATTTTTGCTTGAGGACAAGCAAAAGTTTAACTACCCCTGGGGGATTAGGAACCAAGTAAATCTGCGTATCCCTGCATCTTTATCTAATATTCCGCTGCTTAGTACTTTAAAGAAATGAATGAACAAAAAGTAAAGAACGCGCTATTCACCCCCCTCTAGCGCGTTACAAGATCCTACAATTAGTATTAGAGCAGGCATGCTTCTGATTGGACTAACCGTCATAGGAGCAAGACGGCAAAGATGGAGGGGGAGAAAGGTAATTTTAAAGTTTATTTTAAATTTTATATAATATATTTTAAGTACAAGGAGAGAGGATACTACAAAAACTAGTGTCCTACTCGTAATAATCGGACAGCACCACCGATGGCAAAGGAGCAACCGATGCCAGGAGCCCAGATGAACAAAGAGCACATCACGCGCTTCAAGTGCCAAAAACGCAAACACTACAAAAATCGATGCCCGAAGAGAAAGACGGCAGAGAAGAAACCAGAATTGGGGGATGCGATTCCGGTATGTTTGCATAATTTTGAAAATGCCCCTAAAGGAGAACTATCCACTTCTGAGGCACAACAAGGAGAACTATGTCGAGATCTATGAGAGGCTATTGCAAGAACACAAGATTTGGAACAATAGTTGTTTGAAGAAAGAAAATAAAAAGAGCAAATCTCCTCTGAACGAGATGGAGCAGCATCAGAGCTAGACAAGACAAGGAAGGAGTTGGCAGATTTCAAGGCAGATGAAAAAAGGAAATGGCAAGAGAAGAAAACTGCTATCTTTTTGTCCTCTGAATATTATGATCTGTTGGTAGCCAGGACTAGCAAGATGTTGAAGTATGGATTTGAGGGAGCTGGTTGATAATTTTTGTAGTCCAGACTCACACCTAAGGGGTCGGATTTAAGCTTTTTAGATCTTCAGAAGGTTTAGGATAGTCTTCTTGCTTTTGAAAACAGGACTAGCCTAGTTATCATCTTAAGTTGCTAATTGTTTTTACTACTGTATTGTTTTTTTATGTTTTAATGAATGCTAGTTTTGTTGCTTATGTCTGAAAGTGCTGACTTCTAAAGTGACACTCATTCCATGTATAAGTCTTATATCAAATTCCTTCTTAGCGATGCTTAAACTAAAAATTCTCTTATCACGGAAAGAGTAAAGATTATACAAAATAAAAAACATCATCTACATTTTAGTTTGTTACTATGATATGCTGCATACCTGAGGCACAATCTAGAGTCTGGTTGATGCGATTATTTTGTGAACTAAGCCAAATTGGTTGAGTTAGAAGAAGGATGCCTTGATCTTCTTGAGCCCAGAAATCAGCATTACCGATTTACTGTAAGACAAGATTATAAGTTTGGGGCTTAGTGATCCAAGCTTATTGTAAGGCTAAATGGCAAGCTTGGGGCTCGGTGTTTTCTAGGCCTGTCATAAGGCAAAGTCGTGAACTTGGGGCTCGGTGTTCCAGGCCTGTTGTAAGGCAAAGTCACAAGCTTGAAATTCTATGCTCCAGGCCTATCGTAAGGCAAAGTCGTGAGCTCGGGGCTCGGTGTTTCAAGCCTGTCGTAAGACAAAATTGTGAGCTTAGGGCTCGGTGCTCCAAGTCTGTCGTAAGGTAAAGTCGCGAGCTCGAGGCTCGGTATTTCAAGCTTGTCATAAGACAAAGTCACGAGCTCGAGGCTCAATGTTCTAGGCTTGTCGTAAGGCAAAGTCGCGAGCTCGAGGCTCGGTGTTCTGTCGTAAGGCAAAGTCGTGAGCTCGAGGCTCGGTGTTCTAGGTTTGTCGTAAGGTAAAGTCACGAGCTCGGGGCTCAATATTCCATGTCTGTCGTAAAATAAAATCATGAGCTCAGGGCTCATTGTTTCAGGCCTATCATAAGGCAAAGTCACGAGCTCAGATCTTGGTGTTCTAGGCTTATCATAAGACAAAGTCGTGAGCTCGGGGCTTGGTGTTCCAAGCCTATTATAAGACAAAGTCATGAGCTCGGGGCTCGATGCTCTAGGCCTGTCATAAGGTAAAGTCGTGAGCTCAGAGCTCAGTGTGTCAAGCCTGTCGTAAGGCAAAGTCATGAACTCAGGGCTCAGGATTAAGAGTAAAAGAGAAAAACCTATGTTATTTAATCATAAAGTGTGAATACAAAATGATATAAGCAATTTTATATGGAATTATCTTCTATTTAAGTACGATAATGTCGGAGATGTGTGGCATTCTAAGACCTACTGAGGTCTTTTCCTTTGATGTCTTCCAGATAATAAAATTCATTATTGAGTCATTGAGCAACTCTATAAGGCCCTTCCCATTGAGGTTCTAATTTTCTGATGTCACCTACTGACTTTATTTTCTTCTATACGAAATCTCCCACCTAAAAAGAACGAGGAGTAACTTTCTTGTAGGTCTGGCACATCCATTGTCGATATGATGCAAGTCTAATTGCTGTCAATTCTCTGGTTTCAGTAATGAGATTGAGTTCTATATGTCGTTTGTCAGGTTATCATCTCCATAGGAGTTGATCCGATTTGATTCCTCCCCGATCTCTACAGGCACTACTACTTTTCCTCCATAGACTAGGTGAAAGGGAGTCATCCGTGTACTATCTCTTGAGGTGGTTCTATAGGCCCATAGAATACCAGGTAATTCATCCACTCAATTTTCTTGTACTTGATCTAACTGTATTTTGAGACCTTTAACAAGCTTTCTATTAACTACTTCTGCCTATCCATTGCTTTGTAGATATGCTACGGAAGCGAAGGCTTGTAAGATCCCTAACTCTCAGCACCATTCTTGAAGCTTGCATCCTTGAAATTATCGTTCATTATCGGATACTAATTTGCAAGAGATTCCATACCGATAAATGATATTCTGCCATAAAAATTTTAAAACAACTTCTTCGGTGATCTTGGCCAATGGTTCGGCTTCCACCCACTTGGAGAAGTAATCGAAGACTACCAGGAGAAACTTTTTCTAGTTAGGTCCTATCGAGAAATGACCAATAATATTCATTCCCCATTGGTCAAAGGGACAAGAAGTAGTGGCAATTTTTAACAACTCTGTCGATTGATGAGGAAGATGATGATGTCTTCGACAGTTTAGAAAGGTACTAGTCATTCGAGATGTGTCAATTTGTAAAGTGGGCAAGAAATATCCGGCTAAAAATACTCTCTAAGCTAGAGTTTTACCTCCTATATGATTCTCAGAAATACCTTGATAAATTTCTTACATATATAACATACTCGGTCCGAGACACTTGAGTAGAGGTCGAGAGAATGCTTGTTTATAAAAGATGACTCCTATTAGAGTGAATCTGACTGCACACTTTTTGAGAATCCTAGCTTGATCGTATTCGGATGGCAAGGTTTCATTTTAAAGAAAGGCGATGATAGGGACTCTCCAATCGGCAGGTTTGCTTGTTTCTATGACCTTATCAATGTGGGCTATAAGTTGATCATGTACTACAAGTTCTTGTTCCCAATTAGTTAAAGCACTTGCTAACCGAGCTAGCTCATCTACTTTTTGATTTTCAACCCAAGGTATTTTCTGAATAATCATTTCTTGGAAAGCAGCCTTTAACTTTTCGAAGGCCTCGGTATACCTTCAAGCTTATCATTACGAATGTCAAAAGCTCCTTCTATCTATTGAGTAGCTAGTTGAGAGTTTGAATATATAATTACCCGAGTAGCTCCTACATGTTTGGCTGCTTGTAATCCGACAAGTAAGGCCTCATACTTGGCCTCATTATTAGAGGTTTTGAAATGGAGTTTTATGACCATCTGTAACAAGTCTCCTTTGGTAGAACATAATAAAATTCCTACTCCACTTCCCTTTTTGGTAAATGATCCATCAACAAATATTTTCTATGTTTCATGCTCATTTGTGTCAAAGGTCTCGGTTAAGAAGTCGACTAGGGCTTGAACTTTTATAGCTGTCTTAGGTTGATATTGTATATCATACTTGTCGAGCTTTGTAGTCCATTTGATTAATCATCCCAAAGTCTCTTGATTAGTTAATATTCGATCCAAAGCACTATTAGTTAGTACCGTAATCAGATGTTAGAGGAAGTATGATCGAAGTCTACGAATAGTCAGAACCAAAGATAAAGCAAGCTTTTCTAGAGTGGTGTATCGAGTTTCAGTATCCTATAACAAATAGCTGAAGAAATAATAGGTCGTTGAATATTCTCCTCTTGTTTAACAAAAACTAAGATTATAGCCCCTTTAGAGGAAGATAGGTATAACCATAGAGATTCACTAGGTATGGGTTTTGACAAGACTGGCAGGGTCATTAAATAAGGCTTCAGATTATTAAAAGCTTGTTCGCACTTCTCACCCCAAACAAACTTAGCAGCCTTGTGTAATATTTTAAAGAATGGAAGACTTTTCGTAGCTTACTATGATATAAATCGTGATAATGCTATAATTCATCCTATTAACTTTTGGACTTCCTTGGTATTCTGCGGTGAAGTCATATTTTGTAGAGCTTGCACTTTTTCTAGGTTAGCTTCTATTCCTCGTTCGGTTACTATATATCCCAGAAATCTATCATTCCTGACACCAAATAAGCACTTGTTGGGATTTAATTTGAGATTATACCTTCGCAAAGTATTACATGTTTCCTTAACATCACTAATCAAGTTCTCAGCTCAAACTGACTTGATTAAAATATCGTCCACATATACCTCGACATTGCGACCTATTTGGTGCTTGAATACTTTATCCATAAGTCGCTGATAAGTGGCTTTTGTATTTTTTAATCCAAAAGACATGACTGTATAACAAAAAGTTCCTCCCAAGGTGATAAAACTGACCTTTTCCTAATCTTCCTTGACCAATGGAATTTGATAATATCCTTGATGGGCACTCAGCATATATATGAGTTCACATCCTGAGGTGAAATCTACTAATTGATCTATTCTAGGGAGAGAATAACAATCCTTAGGACAAAGTTTATTGAGATCTCGGAAATCTATACAAACACACCACTTGCCTCCAGGTTTTGGGACCAGTACTATGTTTGCAAGCTATATTGGAAATTAAACTTTTCGAATATGTCCAGCTTCAAGAAGTTTAGTGATTTCATCCTGAATGGTTTTGTCTTATTCAGGTCCAAAATGTCTCTTTTTCTATTTGATAGGTTGGGAATTGAGGATATTGAGTTGATGCTCCATTATGATAATGGGAGATATTCCTGTAACTTCTTGAGAAACCCAAGCAAATACATTATTATTTTGGATGAGGCAAGCTACCAATTTGGCCTTTAATTCAGGAGCTAGGTTAGCAGAGATCTAAGTGACTCTGTCTGGTAGCCCCGGTACGACCTGTAGTTTTTCCTTTTCCTGTGGTAATTGAGTCATGGGGGTTTCTTGTAAAGAATGTACCTCTTCTCGCAGAGTCCTTTGTAATTTTTTGATGTCAATACAAACCATGGCTATGTAGCATTTTTGAGAGACAACTTGATTTCCTTTCACCAAGCCAATCTGATCGTCTATCGAGAATTTTATCTTTTGATGAAAAGTGGAGACTACTGTTTAGAATGCGCTGAGTGCTGGTCTCCCTAGAATGCCATTATATGAGGAGGGAGCATCTGCCATTGTAAAAATAATACTGCGAGTTCGTATTAAAGACTTTTGCCCCAAAGAGAGAGTTAGGCTAACTTGCCCTATTGTGTGTATTTCATGTCCAGTAAATCCGAATAAGGTTGTGGTCATTGATTTCAATTCTGCTTGATCTATTTGCATCTGACTGAAAGCTTCTTTGAATAATGTGTTGACAAAGCTACATGTATCAATGAATACTCGAGCCACATCATAAGTTGCTATCATGACACGGATGACTAAGGCATCATCATGGGCAGTGAAAACTCCTTCTATGTCCTGTGGTCCAAAGCTAATGATGGGTCCTTTTGCTTTTCCTCTTTTAGCATTGATACAATAACTTTCTAACATTCTTCCCTAAGCTTTCCTTGGATGATTAGAATCTTTATATGTAGGTCCTCTCGAGATCATATTGATGATGCCATGGTGAGGAGTGTTATTCTATTGAGCTCGGTCTGAATGAGAATGATCTTTTCTTTGGTCAGTCCGATGATCCTGATGCGGATTAGAAGAATGTCTTTTGGAGGATCTAATCTCTTGATGTCGAGTAGAACTAATTCAGTTCTTATTCACATGGTCTCTCTGACCTCCTTGTCAAGGATATTTATGAGTAGAATGTCCGGATGTAGGAGGTGAAGCTCTTTTTCCTTGATGTCTTTCTTTTATGACTTGCTCAACTTCTTGTGCTAATTGCCTACACTCATTAGTGTTATGACTAGATGATTGATGATATGTGCAGAAACGAATCTATTCTTCTTTGGGGATCTAGGTAAGTGTTTCCTCAAAAACAGGGAGGGAGGTGATAGTGTGTACTGTACGTTCTTCTTATCGGGAAGGCATATAGTTGAATTGCGATGTTCCTTTGTGAGTTGTGGATTGAGAAATTTTCTTATCTGATTTGGAGGTGGCCGAGCTATCATCTTGACGAGCAAGCTGTGTTTCTTCTAGATGTATATATTTTTCAGCTCTTTCTAATAACTTACAAAATTGGTAGGGGATTTCTTTACCAGAGATTTGAAGAATTCTCCATCTGTTAATCATTGAGAGAAAGCACTGGTTAATTCTTCTGTAGAGGTAGAAGGGACATCCCAAATGACTTGGTTGAATCTTTGAATATATTCTTTGAGAGTTTCTCGAGACTTTTACTTCATGGTAAATAGATTTAATGGTGTCTTCTGATAC
Source organism: Curcuma longa (assembly GCA_025388495.1). Classification (NCBI taxonomy): domain Eukaryota; kingdom Viridiplantae; phylum Streptophyta; class Magnoliopsida; order Zingiberales; family Zingiberaceae; genus Curcuma; species Curcuma longa. The sequence continues at coordinate 12,080 of JAOBBC010004846.1, forward strand.
CTTTTACTATTGGCAAATTGATGAAAGAAAGCAGTCTTAAAATCGACAAAGGAATGTGTAGAGGAGATGGGAAGGCGACTGAACCATCTCTGTGCAGAGCTTGACAAGATGGTTAAGAAAACTCGATATTTAACTCTATCTGGATATTGATGCAGTAAGGCAGCATTCTCAAAACGACATAAATGATCTTCTGGATCTGATGATCCTGTGTATTCTCCCAGCTGAGGTTGCCGAAAGTTTCGAGGCAATTCCTATTTCAAAACTTTCCTAGAGAAAGTTGTTTGGGGTATACTTACCTCCTCAATAATTGCTGCTTTGCCATTATGATCAGGTAAGAGCATTTCAACCCTTGACTCGTGTGAATCTTCATCCATAAAAGTTGTCCCTTTACTAAGAGAGTTCATAATGGGCATGCCACCTTCCAATGGCACTGCGGTCTTCTATGGGGGGAAAGATCCTCCGGGGAAGGCAAAGGAATTCTGGAAGGAGGTAACAATGAATGTTGCTGCAATACCTTGATCATTGTCTGAGATATTAGCTTGTTGATCTTTTCAAGCGTGACCATCATCTTATCACAGTAGTTTTTCTTCTCGGTAGAGTCATGCTCACCAATGATTCTTCCAGTGTTAACCATCTCAACGTCTTGGCTCAATTTTTTCACAGATGGTGCTAATTTATTCTGGCCAATACACTGTGGATGATTAAACCACTGGTTCATGAACTACTGACATACACGCTCTTCTAAGATAACTGTCGAGAAAGACAAAGAGACTTGAAAAGTACTTAAAAAGAGAGTTAGAATGACTCTGGGAGTGGGTCTGTTAGTGAGAGCCCTAGAGCAAATCATGAGATGATTATTGTATGGACTCGATGTATCATATTTCTACAAATATATATAAAGACATTTTGTTATTATACTTACTTGTATTGGTGCCAAATAAACTAAGTATAATAGCGTCCTTGAGTAGTAGGTTCA
>JAOBBC010004941.1:0-13053 GCA_025388495.1 Curcuma longa
ATTATGTTTTGAAAGAATCATAGTGTCTTCATCTTTTGGAGTCAGGGTAGCAGAGCTAATGGGAGAGTCGAGGAAGTTATGTCCTCTGGAGTCGGAGTGGTCGAGTCGAGGAGGATGTGTCCTCTGGAGTCAAGGTGACCGAATCGGTGAGGGAATCGAGAAGGTTGTGTCCTCTGACATCGAGATGGCCGAGTCGACGGATGGAGGAGGCAAAGTTCTCGAACAAGGCTAATGAGGTCGAAGTTGGCTCTTTGAGCTCCACCAATTCTTGACTTTTGACCTTAACCTAGGCTTGACTATTGACTTGACTCTATCACATATGATTCCCTCTTCTTACCATATCATAAGCCTCTCCTTTAAATCTAGTCAAAGGAGGTGCATATTTGATTGACTGAACTGATGGGATTCTAACTTAACCACCGAACCGTACCTAGGGTTGACGTGGTACCAATTAGTCGCCCCCTTAGTGACTGGCATTAACACTAGAGATACATATGAAAGCGTATCATGTCTAAGGTCGGGTTTGCCTTACTTGCATATAAATTCAACCAACATGTGGTTGACACGTGTCTTGAGCAATAACGATTTGTCAAAAGCTCATCACTATCAATTCGCATGGGGGCTCCAACGGCTCTAAGAAAAATAACCTGCATGTAGATTAACAACTATTATTGGAATTCTTGGAGTATATATTAGGGTCAATGATGAAGGAGACGGAAATGCTAAATGAAGTTTTTATCTTCTACCCACATTCGATCAATTTTCTATGACTTTTCTCTTGTGACTGTGCAGTTTGAAACTATGCTGAAAGCTGCCATCAACAAGCGGATGAGGAAACCTACGCCTGAAGTAGAAGCACATAGCGTCCTTGCTGTCTAGCCATTGAGTGACCAACAAGAGGCTCGATCTTCAAAGCTAATGGATGACATGACCATAATTGCAGAGGGGTCATCATCCCAACCTTTGATAGTCGAGGTATCTAAGTCATCAGAAGAATCATGACAAATGTCGAGAAAAAGATCCTGCCTTCAAGAATCAGTTATGGAGATGCACGCGCCAATGGTTGCCTCCCCTAATCTTCAAATGCGGATCAAAGTCCCTCTAGTCGGACCTAGTGCCCTTCTACTTCCTCTTATAGACCGTCCCGAATTATCCACTCGTCGACTGATGACACAGGAGGCCAAACCTAAGAATGTAGCTTCTTAGTCAGGGGTCATAGCGACTTAGGCGATAACCTTAACCAGCAACATGGCCGAGATATAATACAATGCCTATGAAGAGGCGAGACAGCGATCCTTTGCTAGACTGCAAAGGTCATCATTTAGGATTTTATAGGGGGTAAGGATCCATGAAGAAAAATAAGCCTAACCTTTGGATGAATTTACTTATGACTTAATTGATCCTGTAGGTATGTACTAAGGCATTTGAATTTACTACTCGAGTACTGAATGCCCTCTAGACGTAACAATAACAGATGTCTCAAATATCTAAATTAAAGGCTTGATTAGCCTCCAGTCATGAATTAGATAGGGCAGCAGCGGAGGTGAAGAGGCTCCAAGATGTGCTTTAGCCCCAAGCAGAGCAACTACTCCTGCGACACTAAGAAGTAGAAGCTCTTTAAGCTAAAATGACCTTGTCAAAGGGTCAATAAGATGCCCAAGTGAAAGAGCTAGTGACATAGGTTGCAATAGAAAGGAGAGGTAAGAGAAAAAGGAGGAGGCCACAGATTTGTTGGCAAGAGTGGAAGTCGAATTAGATATTCTAGAAGATGAGCTGTGGCATAAGAGCACATTACTGGAAAGGGAGATATCCGAATCCCGATCGCGAAGGGTAGAGATAGAGAAGTTGGAGAGCCACTCAGAGACCTAGAAGGGTTAACTGAAGGCCAAAGAAACTAAGCTTCAGAGCTACAAAGCTGAGGAGAAATAGTGATGGACAGTGGAGAAGCATAGCATATATGATGTGCTTGGCGATCGCGTATTCAAAATGATCAAGTATAGAATTGTGGGGACTACTAAGCAACTACAAGAAATTGGATACTTGCCAATTGATTTTCCTATAAATTTTATAAGTCTGGAAAAAAAAATCTAAATGAAATGCTTCTATAAGATCTAGAAGATGCATAGTAGTTTAGGGCTCTAATGTAATTTTTATTATCATATCATTAATGTAAAATTTGACTTTTGGAATGGAACAGAAAATTCTCCTTTCACTACATCGAGTATGTTTATTGAAGAATTTATCGAATTTGAATATATATGCAATTGTTGTAGGCTTAATTGTGCAAAGATACAGGGTTGAACATGAGCACTAGACTTTGAATAAGAGACTTCTAGTACTGAGGATGAAGGCTCGAGCATTTGAGCAATGTAGACTTGAATATATAGGTCTGAGTGAAGATCATGAATGTAGAGACTCGAGTGTGAACTCAAGAAAATAGGGGCATGAGTGTGAACTCAAAAAAATAGGGATCTGAGTATGAACTCAAGAAAGTAGGGACTTGAGTGTGAACTCGAGAAGATAGAGACCCAAGTGTGAACTCAAGAGTCGAGAACTTAAGCACAAGAAATCAAGGGTTGAGTGTGGGAAAGCCCGTGCCATATGCTCAAATAAGGAAATCCAAGCAGGCAGCCCTTCTTTGGTTATAAATGAGCTAAGATTGGAGGTCGAGAAATCACGAGTCTTTAGGAATTAGAGTGATCAAGTGGTTGAAGGGATCAAGGAGATATGTGTTACCGCATGCCTGGGTAACATGCGAGAAATGCGTTATAAATATGAGCAATATACATGATGGTGTATCATCTCTAGGGTTGCTTTGTCCTATATATCCATAAATGATAGTTAGTCTAATGTTGACACGTGTTAAGAGCTATCCAGATGCTTGGACCAAGGCAACTATTGGGGTACTATTAATTTTACGGTGAATTCGATTGGTCTGTAATAACATCCCACGACTTCATCGTCCTGATCCAACGGTTGAGCTTCTTCTGATGTCGAATATATACGCGTTATAAATACGAGCGATACGCATAATGGTGTATCATCCCTAGGGTTGCTTTGTCCTATATGTTGGTGCAAGGATCACTAGGTCTGACCCTAGAGTTTCGATGTTTGACAATACACCTAGGTCTGATTAGTTTGACCAAGGGTTGATCCAAACATGACATAATATTTGGATGTGAATGAATTCTAGTCAAGTCAGTTTGATCAGAAGACTAGCAAGAAGTCTTAGTCGGTTAGACTAGGCATGGAGAAGTCCTAGTTGAGGCTAGGCAATGAAAGTCCTAGTGTAGAGTCTAGGCAAAGGAAAGTTCTAGTATGGAGTCTAGGCAAAGGAAAGTCCTAGTGTGGAATCTAAACAAAGAAAAGTCCTAGTCTAGAGGACTAGGCAGAAGTCTTAGCAGGATCAAGTGCACTAGGTGAAAGTCCAAGTAGGTCAGGTGGACCAGATGCATGACAGAAAATTCGAGTAGGTCAGGTGGATCAGATGTCGGGTGAAAGTCTAGGCAAGTCAAGTGGACCAGTTATCTAGTAGCAAATCCTAGGGACCGAGGATTGAGGGTAAGCGGAAGTCCAATAAGTCTGGAGGACTTAGTTGACAAGTAAATTCTTCTCAGTGGAGTGGGTAAGGGCGCGCTTTTAGTGTAGGAATAGTAGGCATTAGTCTAACCCAGGATTTCATTGAAAATTTGAAGTTAGACCTACAAGGCAAGGCTTAGGTTGCTTGTGTATTTGTATGCTTATCTTGCAGGAACTAGGAGCTGAAAGTAAGATGAAGAAAGCATAAGTGGAGCAAACAGACACAATCAAATCAAGTCCGGGGTCAACTCAGGTCAAACCGGAGTTGACTGGATCCAGGTGCCCTAAAGATTTTCAGGCGCTTGGACGGTCCAGGTGCCCCAATCCAGAAGAATAAGCTCAGATAAGATCGAGAAGATCGGATCAGATCGGATCAGATCTTATCTAGGCGCTCGGATAAGGCTTTCAAGCGCCCGGAAGGGGCTATATAAGGAGGATGAACGTGCACCACAAAGACACAACTTCTCTACGCCATCCTTTTCATCTAGTGGTACTGCTGAACGCTAATAGGGTCAGACTTGTGCAATTGAAGAAGTTCTAAGAGGAGTATGTGACGCTCAGGACTTCCGAATTGGCGATGACACAATTGTTTAGTTACTTTACATCTTACTTTCTGTATTTCATTCATATCATTATTTGGACTGTAAGATGAGTTTCTCAGCCTTCGAACAAGGTTCGGAAAGGAAACTACTAGTGAACGGACGCCTCTCATATATAGGCCTTGGACGTACTAATCATGGGGGGTTAAGAACCAAGTAAATTCGTGAGTCCCTGCTATTTTACTAATTCCACTGCAAGTATCTCTGATAGAACAAATAAACAAAAAATGAGATGAACGCGCTATTCACCCCCTGTAGCGCATCCCACAGATCCTACACTATACATGTATAAATGATAGTCAGTCTAATGTTGACATGTGTTAAGATGTCTAGATGCTTGGACCGAGGCAACTGTTGGGATACTATCAGTTTTATGGCGAATTCGATTGGTCTGCAATAACATCCTACAACTTCATTGTCCTGATCCAATGGTTGAGCTTCTTCTGATGTTGAATATATTAGAGCTAGCGACAAAGGATGTTGTCGCCTTACCCTAATTCTTTGTTTATAAACGCCCTCTGTCAACCTTATATGACTTTACTATCACTTCTCATCTGTAAGTCTCTTGACCTCACTATTCTGTATCCATCGTCGAATCGCCCTTCCTAGCATCATCCTTCTCTTACTGCATTGGTCGTCTCATAGTAACCACAAGTTCTGCACCTTGGTATAAGTACTTGGAGTCAAACTTCAATGGGGGAGATCTAGACCAAGTGAGGATGCAATTCAAAATCTTTGCTGATCATAGATTAGTGATACCTCAATTCTTTGATCAACCCATATACCCCTATTGATTTTCTACTTTTCTTTTGAGGGCAACTTCTAGGAGTTTTTAGGTTCCCGTGCACCCTTTTTTTATCAAGGTTTTGCCTATTTCCATATTCCTCTTCAGCAACTAACTCCAAACTCCTACTGACTGCTCTATGGAGCAATAGTAGTCTTTAGTCTGTATCGTATTCCTCTTAACGCTCATATTTTTTATTATTTCTTTTATTTGAAGAAGATGGAAGACATGGTCTTTTACTTCATTACCCGAGCTTCTTTCAGTTTTTTGGACAAAAGTCCCAGTTCACATAAGGAGTGGAAAACTTATTATGTCTTTATTCGACCTCCTGCGCTATATTCCTGTCCCCTAGAATGGATACCTAAGTTGTCTCATCTTGGTCAATATAAGTTGGAACCAGAGTACCTGGTTGCAGTAGAGGTTTTATCTGGCTTGCATTTCGATGTGAAGCTTCTGATCCAAGAATGCTTACTCTATCTCTTTAGACTAAGTCTCATCGATGTTCAGGTTACTTCTTCGTTTGTTAAGAATTACATTATTTTGATTTAATATAAGAACTGACTCAATATTTCTTTCCATTTCACAACTCAAACCATGTTGAGGGTCGCCATCAATAGGTGTTTAAAAATATCCCCGACTGTATTAGAGGAACGGGATGCCCAGCTTGCCATCCAATGGGTTGAAGAGCATAATGCTACTACCGTTGATCCATCGGAGGACTCGGTTGTATCTGTTGAGGGGTTGCCAACTCTTCCTCTAGTGGTGGTTATGTTCGACTCTTCATAGAAGTCGAAAGGGCCACTAAGAATAAGCAAAAAGGCTGGTCTAGTGCAGCAGGGTCATCCTAGCCTAGTTCTAGCTCACATATAGCCGAGCTAGAGCTGGTGCATCCAACAACTTGCATTGAAGATCTGAATCCCTTGTTACTACCTCATGCTCCAATCGCCTAGCTCCCTCATAGAGTGAACTTCCTCCTCCTATATATCTTCTTGAGTCATCAACTGCTAATCGAGGAGTTGAGGGAAGCAGACCTCCAATGGTGGGCTTGAAATGGGAACAGGAGCCCCCATTTGAACAAAAACTAACTTTGATTGGTGATATGGTGCTGATGTGGCATCATACCCACAATGAAGTGATATAACAACTTTGTATTGAATTAGTAGAGATGCTGGTTCGCATGACTAGGTAAGAATTTCACAGAATTGGGATGTTCTTTTAAGTAACTATTACTAATTTAATTTATATCAAGTTCCGGGCCTCATTCGATCCTAACATGCCTTAAGGGCAAAGATAGCTGATTTGGAGGTGAGGCAGGCTCCTCCCAATCATGAGTTGGAGGAGATGAAGATGATAGTAGAATAGCTCAAGGCAGAGCTTGGAAAACAAGCAAAATAGGTGTGTCTGAAGTAACAACAATTAGATGTTGCTAAGGCTAAGGTGGCATCCTAGAAAAGCGAACATAAGACTTAGGTGAAAGAGCTAAATCCCAAGCTTCTTCCGAAGAGAAAATAAAAAAGATGACTTTTGAAGCATTAGCCCTAGTGGAGGGTAAGTCGGAGACCCAGGAGACTGAACTAAAAACATGAGCTCCATATTAGAAAGGGAGATGTTTGAAGCCGAGTCTCGGAGAGCAGAGGTAGAGAGCTTGAAGGGCCAACTGGAAGCCTGAAAGGATGAGTTTGAGAGCTTCAAGGATGGGGAGGAGAGGCTTCGGGCTGATAAGAAAGAGAAAATATATGAACAGTTTGATAAAAATGATCAAGTACAGCTTTGAGGGAGCTATAAGATAGATTCGAGAAACTGGCCATCTTCCCCCCAACCTTCCATTGGACCTAGAAAAAGTCTTTAACGAGATCCTTCGCCCCTCGAAGACCTTGAAGACATAAAGTAGTTTTTCTTTTAGTTCTTTTAATCGAGGATCAATTACTAATGTAAGATATCTTTTACCCTAGAATGAGAAAAAAGAGTTTTGAATTTCAATTATGTAATTTCTATTGGTATTTATAATGAAATAATTTCTCCTACTATACTGGATAGTTTTCATGATGTTGTGTATCAAATCAAGAGAATTATGTAAGGACTCGAGTGTTGTTGACTCGAGAGTTGTAGGCTCAAGTGTGAGGACTCGAGAGTTGTGGGCTCGAGTGTGAGGACTTGAGAGTTGTGGGCTCGAGTGTGAGGACTCGAGGGTTATGGGCCTGAGTGTGAGGACTCAAGAGTTGTCCGCTTGAGTGTGAGGAGTCGAGAGTTGTCCGCTCGAGTGTGTGGACTCAAGGGTTGTTGGCTCAAGGGTTGTGGGCTCGAGTGTGAGGACTCGAAGGTTATGGGCCTGAGTGTGAGGACTCAAGAGTTGTCTGCTCGAGTGTGAGAAGTCGAGAGTTGTCCGCTTGAGTGTGTGGACTCGAGAGTTGTTGGCTCAAGGGTTGTTGGCTCGAGTGTGAGGATTCAAGAGTTGTAGGTTCGAGTGTGAGGACTTGAGAGTTGTGGACTCGAGGATTGTCAGCTCGAGTGTGAGGATTCAAGATTTATGGATTTGAGTGTGAGGACTCGAGGGTTGTGGGCTTGAGTATGAGGACTCGAGGATTGTGAGCTCGAGTGTGGAGAGCTCGAGGGTTGTTAGCTAAAGTTTGAGGACTTAAGAGTTGTGGGCTTGAGTGTGAGGACTCAACAGTTGTGGGCTCGAGTATGAGGACTCTAGAGTTGTGGGCCCGAGTGTGAGGACTCGAAGGTTGTCAGTTTGAATTGAGTGTCGGGACTCAAGAGTTGTGGGCTCAAGTTTGAGGACTCAAGAGTTGTCGGCTTGAGTGTGGGGGCTCAAGAGTTATGGGCTCGATTGTGAGGACTCAAGAGTTGTCAGTTCGAGTGTGAGGATTCGAGCGTTGTTTGCTCGAGTGTGGAGACTCGAGGGTTGTCAGCTCGAGTGTGAGGACTCGAGGGTTGTCGGCTCGAGTGTGAGAACTCGAGGGTTGTCGGTTCTAGTGTGAGGACTCGAAGGTTGTCGGCTCGAGTGTGGAGACTTGAGTTGCTATAGTATGCATTGTGTATTTCCCATGATATTTGCAATAGACTATATTTTAAATTTAGACAAATTAAAAACTTATCTCTTGCTTTATCGGGTATCCAAGTGGAGCGCACATCACGTAAACGACATAGCAGGATCATACAGAGAATGATATGGTCCTAAGGTCTTCGATTGTGTGGGAGCACGAGTATGAGTCTTCTATGTGGGAGCACACATGTGTCTTCGATTTCGTGGGAACACGATAAATTTGGGCAAATAATATATTGATGCTGCAAAGTTTAAAACAAGTACAGTATGCAAATAGTTTGCGAAATAAAGGTTAGTACCCAAGATTTTAGATGCAATAGGGTCGTAGGTGTATAGCTTGCCAGGGTTTAGAGTCCTCTAGATAATATGCTATAGATTTCAACTTCTAAGTTAATCGATATGGTCAATTCCATTGAGACTCCAGTTTTTCCATATCACCTATGGGTTTGACTTTCCTTCATATGACACAGCCGACTTGAAAGGAATGAGGAATAACTCTCTTGTTGTAATTATGACACATCCATTGTCGGTAAGCAGCTAGTCACATTATTGTCTTCTCTCAGATCTTAATGACCAAGTCAAGCTTGAAGGCTCACTTAGGAACGTTGTCGAAGTTATAGACTTGGACTCGAGTAAATTCCACACTAATTTCAATAGGAATAAGTGCCTCTCCTTCATAAACCAGATGGAACAGAGTCATTTTTGTACTTTCTTGGGGGTAGTCTGGTACAACCATAAGACATTGGTTAGCTCTTCCACCCAATTGTCGCCACCATGGTCAAATTTGATTTTGAGTTCGCGAAGGATTTATCGATTGGTTATCTCAGTCTGTCCATTACTCTATGCATAGGCAACTGAGGTGAAGACTTATTGAATACTGAACTCTTGACACCATTCCTTAAGTTTGCATCCCTGGAATTGATGGTCGTTGTCCAATACCAATTGCTAAGGAAGACTGTATCTACAGACTATATTTTTCATAAGAATTTGAGTACGACATCTTCCATTATCTGAGCGAGAGGCTTGGCCTCCACCCACTTAGATAAGTAATCAATGATTACTAATAAGAATTTCTTCTGGTAAGGTTCGATTGGAAAAGGATCGACTATATCCATCACCCACTGATCAAAGAGGCAGGAAATGGTAGATGCCTTTAATAATTTTGTAAGGGCTTAGGAATGATTCTGATTCTTTTGGCAGTTGATGCAAGTGCAAACTAATTGAGTTGAATCTGCTTGTAGATTTGGCCAGAAATACTCTGCTAATAATACTTTTACAACTAGAGTTTGACCTCCTACATGATTTCCGAAGCTACATTGATGTATCTCTCTTAAGACATAATCAACATCTTCATAACCCAAATACTTGAGTAGAGATAAAGAGAAAATTTTCTTGTACAAACAATCTCCGACCATTGTGAAATGAGCTACTCGCCTTTTGAGGAGTCGAGCTTGCTCTAAATTATCGAGTAGAACACCTTATTTCAAATAGGAGATAAATGGAGAGCGCCAATCGGTTGGCTTGTTTTGCATAGGTTCTTGATTTGTTTGAGAGATTAACTACACTCAAGAAATTAGATTGTATAACGACCATGTGCCCAGGGCACTCGTCATTTTGGCGAACTCGTCTACTTTCTAATTTTTTACTCTAGGTATATTTTGGAAGATGACTTCCTGAAATTCAACCTTTAATTTTTTGATAGCTTTGCCATAATTCATGGGTCGGTCATTCTTGATTTTGAACTTCCTCTCAAGCTGCTAAATGACTAGCTGAAAGTCGGAGTAAATGATAATTTTGGAAGCGTAGAATTGCTTGGTAGCTCGCTGTCCTATCAATAGTGTTTCGTATTATGCTTCATTATTAGAGGCTCAAATTTTAATTGTATAACGAGTTGCAAGATTTCTTCTTGGGGTGAGATCAAGAGCACCCTGACACCACTTTCTTATTTTGTGGTAGAGCCATCTACCAAGATTTTTCAAGTCTCATGCACATCTTAGGTAGGAGTCTCGATCAAGAAATCGGCTGATGCTTGCACCTTGATGGCTGTCTGGGATTAGTACTGAATATTATACTTGTTAACCTCCATCGTCCATTTAATGAGTCGCCTTGAGGTCTTTGACTTAGTCAATGCTCGACCCACAACAGTGTTGGTAAGTATTATGATAGGATGTGACAGGAAATAAGAGTGCAATTTGCGAGTAGTGGTGATTAAAGTTAGAGCCAATTTCTCCAAAGTGGGATATATAGTTTTCGTATCCTTCAAACGACGACTAGTGAAGTAAATGGAGTGTTGAATACTATCCTCTTGTCGAAGCAGAACAATATTAACAACTCCTTCAACAGTGGCTAAGTAGAGTCATAGAGTTTCTGCCGCGAGGGGATTAGACACAAGAGATACCTACATCAAATAGGATTTGAGTTCCATAAAATCTCACTCTCACTTTTATTCCACTCAAACTGTGTTGATCTTTGAAGGATTTTGAAGAAGGGTAGGCTCTTGTCGAACGATCAAAAGATGAATCAAGAGAGCGTTGTGATCCGACCCACTAGTCTTTGTGTCTCCTTGTGATTCTGAGGAGAAGGCATGTTGAATAATGCTTGCACTTTTTTGGGATTAGCCTCAATTCTCTGCTTAGTATATACTCAAGGAAATATCCGCTTTTGACTCCGAACAGATATATTTATTTGGATTCAGTTTGAGATCATACTAGCGTAGAGTACTACAGGTCTCATCAATATTATCCATTAAGTTCTCAGCTTGAACACTCTTGATCAAAATACCATCAACATAGTCCTCCATGTTTTTGCCCGATTGTTGCTTGAACATCTGGTCCATTAGCCATTGATACGTGGCTCCTGCATTCTTTAGTCCGAAGGGCATGATAGTATAACAAAAAGTTCTATCAAAGGTGGCAAAGATGACCTTTTATTGATCTTCCACTATCAAAGGAATATGATGATAGCCTTGATAGGCATCCAACATATAGATGAGTTCACATCCCAAAGTTGAATACACCAGTTGATCAATATGGGGTAGAGGATAGTAGTCCTTTGGACAGACTTTATTAAGGTTCTTGAAGTCCATGCAAACTCTCCATTTGCCTCTAGCTTCAGGATGACCACCATGTTTGCTAGTGAAGCTAGGAATTAAACTTTTTGAAGGTGGCCAGCTTCTAGTAATTTTATGATTTCAGCTCTGATGATCTTGTCTTTTCGGATCTGAAATGTTATTTTCTTTACTGAACAAGCCTGACCTTTGAGCAAATGTTGAGTCAGTACTCCATGATAGCAGGTGAGATTCTCATGACATCTTTAGATGACCCAGCAAAGATATCTTAATTGCTAGAAAGACAGGTGATTACCTTTTGCTTTAGCTCGGGGGCAAGGTCAGTCATAATCTGTGTTGTTCGATTCAGTTGTTCGGGCACTATCAACACATCTTCATGCCTGTTAGTTGGTCGGGTTAAAGGGGCATCATGGACAAGATGCACCCCCCTCTATGAGTTTTGTGACTCTTATAGGAATCGACACGTACCACTTCCACATATCACTTTCTGGAGATCGTTTGATTGCCCTTGACTTCACCCACTTGGTCGTCCACGGAGAACTTCATCTTTTGATGATAAGTGGAGACTACTACTCGGAAAGAGCTTAATGCAAGTCATCTGAGGATAATATTATAGGTAGATGGTGCATCGACCATAATAAAGATCATGATACTAGTCCACCTAGAGGATTCTTCTCCCAAGGATATCGGAAGGTTGATTTGTTCTAGTGGTTCCACTTCGTGCTCCGTGAATCCAAACAATGTTGTAGAGATGATCATAGCTCATGTCGATCTATCTGCATCTGGTCAAACGCTGTCTTGAAAAGTACATTTACAGAGCTTCCAGTCTTGATAAAGACTCTGGCGACATTATAGTTAGTGATGACGACCCATATCACTACTGCATCTTCATGAGATGTGTTAACCCTCTCCAGATAAAGAGGACCAAAGTTGATAGAAGGTCCTAACTCTACCCTAGATTTGACGTCGATACCATAGCTTGCGAGCCTTCGGATGTGAATCTTATGGGCTTAATGTGAATCTCCATCAGTTGAATCTCTCACTATCATATTAATGTCTCCTTAGTGTGGAGGATCTCCTCTAATACTATTGATGTCGATAATAGGGTGATACAGGGTTGGTTCTCAAGATCGAGATCTTCTTCGGGGAGGCGTATCCCTTTACTGATGGGCTTGTCAGCGTTGTGACTCTCTTTAAGTAGTGACTCAAGGTTCCGCATTAGCGCATGGGTGACTATCAGGGTGATCTCTAAGCGGGTAGACATTCTTCTATTATCCGACAGATCTCATGTGCATGCTACCGATATTCATGAGTGAAGTGTTTGTGAGAGAGATGGAAGATACAATATCTCTCCCCTTCGTTCAACCTGTACGTTGTCGAGTCGAGATTCGGAGCTGCCTCCACAGCTTGTACTCTCTGCATTCTAACTAGGGTCGAAGCATATTGATGATGAACCGCTTCCTTGTGTAGGCACAACTACCGGCGCTAAGACTTCTTTCCTTCTTGCAACTTAAGCCTCTTCCATATTAATATGTTTCTAAGCGTGATCCAGGAGGAGATCAAAAGTTGTCGGGGGATACATCACTAAGGATTAAAAGAAATCTCCGTCTTGCAATCCTTAAGAGAAGACACTGATGACTACTTTCGAGATAGTCGAAGGCACATATTCATGGACATCTTGTTGAATAAGTGGATGTAATCCCTCAAACTTTCCCTAGCTTTCTATTTTAGGACAAATAGGTTAAGGGGTGTCTTATGGTACCATTTGTTGCTGGCAAAATATTGTAGGAAAACAGCCTTGAAGTTAGCAAAGGTATGAATTGATGAAGATGGAAATCAATCGAACTACCGATGAGCAAAGTCGGATAGAGTTATTAAGAAGACCCTACACTTGATACTGTTGGGTTGCAAGGGTGCAAACATAGTCCCACATCTAAAGCACATGGAAAAGATCATGGGTTTAAAAGGATGGAAG
>JAOBBC010005041.1:0-13042 GCA_025388495.1 Curcuma longa
ACACAAGAATTAAGCGATAAATCCAGAAAAATGTGCAAATAAAGCATAAATACATGTATACATCCTACGCACATCAACAGCAAACAACACGGCCGTGGTGTTCACCACGGCCAGGGCGTGTTGAGCTCTGGTAAGCAAGTCTGACCAGCTCCACTTAGTCGGCACGGCCATGCTGTTTACCTGACAAGATAAAACATCACACAAAGACATGTATCCAAGGAGAACAGAATAATTAAAGAGGCAAAAGCATAAACCGCCAAATAGAGTGCAATATCCTATGTTATGCTCATGAAATGTAGCCAAATCAATGCTAAATAATGCTGATGAACGCACATGTTCTCAATGCATCAACTGGTACAATGTATCAGCTCAATTCAGCATTTTAAGACAAACTTCAGAAATGCCCTATTTAATTTCATAAAATTTGAAAAATGATGAAATTTTGCAAGCAAGTTTGTTTCAACATTCTCTATCAAGAAAAAAAAAGGTTTTATGAAAAGTCAAAGCATTTTATGAGTTTGACTAAAACTTAAAAGTTTGGCACAAACTTGCACTTATATATCAATCTCAAGCCATGTTTTGAAACCTTTGATGTTATAAGTATATATCATTGTCAGTACAACATAGAAATATTTTCAAAACATTTAAAATGTCCAACTATGATCAATGGGCAAGATGCCCATGAATTGAACATTTACTTTTCCCATAAGTAACTTAAAATAAAGAAATACACAAGTAAGCCTTCCTAGGGTCTTGTGAGATGTACATAAGTAACTTCTACCTATGGGATCATGCAAGACTAAGGTCATAATTCTACAAGGCACATACCAAGTTCTCTCTGCGTCACTATCTACTTTTACATTTATTCCTATAAGAGAAGACGCTATCTTAGCATTCTCCAAACTAAATTTCTTGATAATTTCTTTAACCTATTTGGTTTGGTAAACATGAGTTCCTTCTTCTCTCTTACCTATATAACATAAAACACATCACTTTTTGGTACCCAAAAGTTTGATTCACTAACGCTTTGTAAGTATTTCTTAAGGACCCATGCTTGTTTAACCTTTCCCTTATTGACTTGTTTGCTAAGTGACCCTTATCTTCCTACTAGGAAAATATAGACAACCTCTTTAGGTTTATATCATATTCCTTCCTTGTTGTAAATGACCCTTTAACTATTTAGGATCATATCAAAGTTTTTAGATCCAATTGAAATTTTTTCTAAATATTTCCTTAAATCAATCACTTCATCCTTCAACTTTGCATTTTCCTTATTAATTTCACTTATGTTACTAGATTCACATGCATAATTCCTAACTGTTCTAAGTTCCTCCTTTAATGCCTTAACCTTGGACTTTGATTTATCCAAAGTATTTTTAAGATAAGCAATGGTTTTATACAAAAAAATTTCTTTAGTAGAATTCATTACCTCATCTTCACTTGATGAAGATTCGTCGCTACTTGATGCTTCCTCTTCACTTGAAGTCTCTTGGTCACTTTCTCATGCCATTAGTGTCATGTGTCTGGTGATGTGGCACAGCTCTTCTTCATCATCTGAGGAGTCACTACTTGATGTATCCCATGTGGCTTGGGTCACCATCACTTCCTTCTTCTTCTTCTCCTTCTTCTTCCTCTCCTTCTCCTCTCTCTTCTTCAACTCCGGACAGTTTGGCTTGATGTGTCCCTTTTTGTTGCAATCATAACATGTAACGTTAGGGTTAAAATTTGAATTTTGATGATCTTTACCTCGTGGTGATGTAAACATCTTCTTTACATCCCTCCTTGTGAATCTTCTTGATCTTCCCATCATCTTCTTGACGTAATGGGCGACCTCCTTTGCTGACATCTCCTCATCACTATCCGAGGATTCCTGATCGAATTCAGATGAATGCTCCTTTTCCTTCTTCTTCTTCTTCTCCTTCTTTTCTACAATCAAAGTTATACCTTTCTATTTGGCAGACGCATTAGCTTGTTCATGTAATTCAAATTTACCAAATAATTCATCTAATTTAACAGTTGAAAGATCCCTAGATACTTTATACGTATCGACCATCGATGCCCATAGAGTGGTTCTGAGAAAAGCTTGAAGTACGTACCTTACTAGGTCTCGGTTGTCTATCTTCTCACCTATCACATGAAGATCGTTCACGATCACTTTGAATCATCCATGCATTTGACTTACAGATTCATTGAGCTTCATGCTGAAGGTTTGAAGTTATCCAACCAAGAGATCCCTCTTGGCTTTTCTAGATTCACTTAAACCTTCATTTAGTTCGATGAGCTTCTCCCAAAGCTCTTTGGTCGAATTGAATGGTCCAACCTTGCTCAGTTGTTCTTTGGAAGGTCCGCATTGCAAGGTGGTTGTGGCTTTTGCATTTGCTTGAGTCTTCTTGCATATTTCTTTGGACTAATATTTGGTAGGTAGAGGTGTTCTAGATGCATCCTTTGGTTTTTCGAAGTCATCTACAATACTAAACCAGTTTTCAATACCATTCATTAAGTAATATTCCATTCTACCTTTCCAATAGGCAAAATCATTACCATCGAAGTAGGGGGTCGTGCGGTGTTGTATCCCTCTTGAAACGCCATCTGATGTTTCGGTTGAATGTGAGTTCTTCCGAAATCAACTTGCTCTGATACCACTTGTTGAGACCGATGCGTTTGCTCAAGGAGGATGAATAGCAAATTTTTCTCTTTGCCTACAAAAATTATTAGCGGAAGCACAAGACAAAAGTAAAATGAACCAATACTAACCCGTTCGATTTACTTGGTATCCACCTCTATGAGGTGACTAATCCAAGGATCCACACACACACACAGTGACCGTTCCAATATGAAACTTCTCCTTCTCAAAGCAGTCTTTGAAGGCGGAGAAACCTTTACAAATGATCTCTTCCTCTTACAAAGATGAGTAGTGAAGGTTTAGAGGAAGACTACGAAAGACAAAGCTTGAAGATCGTACAGAGATGAGAGAAAAATGAGAACTGTCTCATCTTCAATCTTGAATCTGGATTTTCATATTTTTTGTGATGCCAGTCGACTGCCCCAAGAATCAATCAACTGGTGGGCTTCAACGGCTATTGTAGATTGAGTTATTTCTCAACTGTCAACCCAACGTTCGAAATCAGTCGACTGATGGCTCCATCAGTCGACTGGTCAACTAGTCAGTTGATTAGTCATTGCCTTTCACTCGACCAAACTCTCTGTGTGTTTTGTATCAGGACACCAGTCAACTGATGTTAGTCCCAATCGACTGGTGAAGCTGAAAATCACCTTTCAGCATCCTTCTTCATCCCTTAGCTTTGACTCACGCCTTCAAACATCTTCCACAAACCTTGTGCCTATCCTTTCACTTGCTTGAGATGTTTCCCTCAGCTTCGTCATGCTAAGTCTTCCTTTTGCCAAGAGGTCACACCTCCGGGACTTCACCATTTGCCAAGAGGCCGCGCCTCCGAGACTTCACCATTCGCCAAGAGGCCACGCCTCTGGGACTTCACTATAGGTCGCGCCTCCGGGACTTCACCATTTGCCAAGACTTCAAACCTAGACTTTCCTGTTTACTCAAATCACACATATTAGATCACTAACATTGCTTATCTTAAACTCATTTAGCCAAACATTAAAACTAACTAATACTTGGGGCAAGATTGCACCAACAAATAGCTTATTGATTTCTTCATTGATCACTTTATTTTGCTCAGATGCAAAGTGTCATCTTTTCTACCGCATAGGTCGAGATCCAGGGAGGAGGTTGAGTCGGTGCTCCATTACTATCGGTGCTACACCAGTGATTTTCTAAGGTGACCAGGCGAAGATGTGGTGATTTCGAGTGAGATAGGCAATTAACTGTTCTTTAAGCTCAGTCGGCAGGTCAACTGCCACCTGAGTAACCTGGTCGGGTTGGCCCGGCATGATCTGAACTTCTTCCTTCTCCTAACTTGGCCATGAGAGAGGAGTTTCTTGTATAGAATGGACCTTAAATTTGTGTACCCTTTGTACTTTGCAGAGGTTGGTCTGGACCATGTCAATATAACATTTGTGGGCGATATTCTAGTCTCTGCTAATAGAATCGACTTGAACATGGACGGGGAATTTCAGCTTCTGATGGAAAGTGGATACCACCGCGCAAATGAACTGAGAGCTAGTTGATAAGTGGTTATTTGACCAGGTTATTTAGGGTTATATTGGGCAGTTTTGATCATATAACATTTTTGGGTGATATTCTAGTCTCTGCTAATAGAGCTGACTTAGTCATGAATGGGGAATTTCAACTTCTGGTGGAAAGTGAATACCACCGCGCCAAATGAACTGAGAGCCAGTTGATAAGTGGCTATTTGACAGGGTTATTTAGGGTTATATTGGACAATTTTGATCATATTTTATGTCATAAATTAGATTTTGAGCTTATTTCTATATCTTGGATGAATTTGAGGTTTCATTCTACTTCTTATTAATTTATGATAATTTATGAGTATTAATTGATTATATTTGATTTTTTTTCAAGGAATTAGGATGAAGCCCAATTGAAATCGGGCCAAGGAAATCAACTCAGAAAGCCCACAATTAGGCCCAATTCGGAGGAAAATCAACCCTGCTTCGAGTCTAATTCAAAATGGATTCAATTTGACTCAACCAAGTTCAAAATCAGCTCAATTGAGTTGGGTTTAATCCAACTTGGTTCAAATTCGGCTCAACCTGGCCTAATACATACGGTTCAGTGGAGATGGTTTAAATCAACCCGGCCCATTACAACCGGTTCAGATCATTTGATTTCGATCGGGTTCAGTACAGGTTAAAAGAGGACACCGGTTCACACATAGAAGGGGGGCTGGGCCAGATTCTCTTCTCCCAAACATCGCAAGCACTGTAGCTTCTCAATCCTTCTTTTGATGGCGATTTCCATCACTGAGCTCCCATCCATCTCCGTCGCCTTCATTCATCACCTCCAATCTCCTTCCATCCACCCTTGATTGGTCCAACGTAGAGGCAGCAGCAGCTCTGGTCGACGAATGTCGACGCCACTACAGAAGCGCTCCGCCGTGAGCTCCGACGAGAGGCTTCTTCCCGTCCCTATCGGCCACGCTCCTCCCACTATCAACGATTTGTTCCAGCGAGTGGCGGTAGGTGATAGCTCGATCCTTCTCCTCCACAGAAGTAGCGAGTGGTAATCGGGCCCTGTTTGTGATTTGCAGTAGGGAACCAGTCGGCTTCTGTCTGTGATTTGCAGCAGGGGACCTCCGTTCTCTTTAAATCTCTGCCAGTCACTGAAAAAGGGCAAGTTAAGGGAGTTTTCAGTCTTTGCTTTCTGACGTTTTTGTCTGTGATTTATAGCAGGGGCTCGACACGGCAGAGGTTGAGGATCCCGTCGTCTTTATCTTTGTGTTCTCCGATCATGCTCCGCCATGAGCGATTTGCTCAGCGAGACTCATCTTCTTGTTGGCATGACTCAACAGGAATGGTGCTTGTTCCCCTATTCTGAGCTGATCCGAGAATACCACCCTTCCACCATCCTGTTTTCTCCTCTTCTCCTCAGTTTGGTGTCAATTGAGGGAAGACACTAACCCTATCCCTAGTTTTTGATTTGTTTATCTTGTTTGTTAGCTTCTTGATTCAATCTAAAGAACCCCCCTATTTTTCCTTGTTTGTTGATTCAACTCGAATGGTTGTTAATGAGGTTGTTTTGATTTGGTTGTGATAGTATTGAATTGTTATTAGCTGATTGAATAAAAAAACCTTTATGTGTTTGACTGATGTTGTTATTGATGTGTTGGATGAATGTTTGTAAACTTGAGTTGTTAACAATGTAAATGTTGAATTTGATGTATGAAATGTCGTATTTGAATGAAATAAATGATTCGGTTGTGTTTGTGTTATAATTGTTTTCATGCTTGATTGTTAGTTCAATGGATTCTTTAACCTAGGTTGCTGATGATATGGTTAACGGAATTGTGGTCGTTTGAAATTTTGTTAATGCTTTAGTTGTTGAACCCAGTTTTATGATTGTTTAGATGTTTGATTCATGTGCACATGGATTGTGTAGTTGTTTGAGTAATGTGAATAAGTGAAAGTATGTTGTTGTATGTAGTATGATGTATGTTGTATGATGTTGTATGTTGAATTTCTGATAATCGAATGGAATTCATGTAATAGGTTATTATTGTGGTATATAGAACAAAGTTGTTGTGTGATTAGGTGTTTGATGTGTGCAATGAGAATGTATGGATTTGTTGTTTGAAGAATGCTGGAAAACTTATATCGATGAATGTTGTTTTTGCCATGGTCTTGCTTGTATTAATAAATCGATGATGTATAGTGTTGATTATGTTTATGTTTAGATAATTCATGTTGAGTTGTGTATGGTTTGTGGAGTAATTTGTAAATTTGAGGAACTTGTTGTAGGTTAATGTAAATAGGATTGTTGATTGAATGTATCATAGGTTTTAAGAGTTATTTATGATTAATATTCTTTTGATAAATTGTAGGATTTAATTATCAATAAATAGATCTTGTAGATAGTTAGGAATGAATAAGGATGATCAACAAATAAAAACTCTGCACCATGTGTCTAGGGTAAACTTTCATCATTGAGTCCAGAGACGACTGGGACCTCTACCATATTACTTGAGCGATAATTAGGAGTTTGGTTAATTATAAATTTTAGTTTTGAAGGGTGTGAGTGACAAAGAAACTAAATAAAAAATAAATTTTAACATCCAAAAACACACCTCCACCACCAGTCTCTCTAAAATGATGTTATAGGAGGACGGGGCATCCACTACAGTGAAAACGACGCTGCATGTCCATCAGAGAGGCTCTTCTTCCAGGGAGAGAGGGAGTTGGATATATCCTAGAGGTTGGATCTCATGTCTCGTGAATTTGAACAAAGAGGTGGCCATGGGTTGCAGCTCATCTCTGTCAATATTCATCCTATCGAAAGCGTTCTTGTAAAGGACATTCACTGAGCTGCCGGTGTTGACAAATATTCAAGCCACATTGTAATTAGCTATGGTGGCTCGAATCACTAGGGTGTCATCATGAGAGACGGCGACTCCTTCCAGGTCTTGAGGCATGAACCAGATGGAAGGAGCCCTTTCTTGACTCCTGTTGGTACCAATGTTGTAGGTCTCTAACCGTCTCCCATGAGCTTTGCGAGCACGATTAGAGTCTCCATCTGTGGGGCCTCTGGCAATCATATTGATGCCACCTCAGTGAGCTATGTTATCCCCGTGGTCGCGGTGAGCCACGGGGTAAGCCTCTTGTTGCGGCCCTCCAAGGGGGTCTTTCGCGCCCTGGAGGAGATCGCCGAGGTATCTCAGGCACATGTCAAGAATGCGGGTCTACTCTTCTCGAGACTAGCCTTCTTTCTCAATTGTCTCGCCATGCATATTCGCCCGGCATACGTCTAGCGGCTGGGCATGGATATCCTCTGCCTTGGTGCCTCTCCCTAATGACCTAGTTGATTTCCTATACTAGCGTCTGACATTCTTGTGTGTCATGGGCAGAAGATTAGTGATAAGCTCAAAAATGGATCAGCCTTTCTGGCAGGGATTGACTCGGATTCCCGGCAAGGATAGGGGCAATGTCATTGGCTTGTACCGTCCATTCATCCTTACGAGTAGGGACGTGATTAAGCAACTAAGGAAGAACCTCATTCTTTAGTGCGGGTGGGGCAGGCTTCTTGTCTAGCAACAAAGCCATTCCCATGTTGCCCTTTCGGGCAAGCTGATTTTCTTCCAAATGTATGTACTTAGCGGCTCATTCTAGCAATCCTTGATACCTTACTGACGGTTTCTTCACTAGGGGTCTAAAAAAATCCCCATACAGTAGTCCTTGCATAAAAGCACTCGTCAAAATGTCTGAGGGTGTTGAGGGGACATCCAAAATAACTCGGTCAAAATGATGGAGGTATTCTCGTAACGTTTCTTGGAGTTTTTGCTTCATCATAAATAAGTTAAGAAGGATCTTTTGATACTTCTTGTTGTTGGTGAATTGATGTAGGAATGCAGCCTTGAAATCTTTAAAGGATCGAATATAGGAGGTGGGGAGCCGATCAAACTATCGCTGGGCCGATCCGGATAAAGTATTTAGGAAGACTCGATATTTGACCCCATATGTATACTGATGCAACAGGGAGGCATTCTCAAAGCAGCATAGGTGATCTTCTGGATTGGAGGATCTGGTGTATTCACCCAACTGCGGCTGTTGAAAATGGCAAGGCAACTCTTGCTCCAGAATTTCTGGAACAAAAGGTGTTTCAAGCATGTCTCCATGGTGAAGGACGGGAGTCTTCCCCTTGCATTCATCTCGCGGCCCTTCTCTTACGTGGGATTCATGCTAGTCCTCTTCCATGTGGGGTGATGCTTCTCTTGATTGAGACCATAAGCAACAAAATGTCTCCCACCAGTGGTCGTGTCTAACGGTCAGGAGGGACGCCCGCCGTAGAGATTGGTGGGGGTTGGGTTTGTCACAGAGCTTCCTGAACAGCTCGATAAATGAGCTGATTGAGATCGTCTCGCATCAAGGTTGTCATTTCCTCGTGATTCCTCTCTTCGATGAGGTCGCGGTTGTCAGTGGTTCGTCTAGTGTTGCCCATCATGGCATCTAGCTCAGTTTTCCCATAAACGATGCCAATTTGTTCCGGCTGGATATCGTGGGCAGTCAAGTCACCAGTCAACAAAGTATCCGACTCACGCAAGATCTCACTTCCACTGATGAAGGGACTTGAAAGTAGACTGAGCGAGAGGGTTAGATTGGTGTTAGTGAGTTTCGGCAGGTCACTCTAACACTCAAGTTCATATCAGTGGAAGAAGATGAAGATGTAGAAGAAGAAGACGAGTACAAGTAGTTGCTAAAATTTGCCAAGAGTGTTTCACATACCTATTGGAGGGCTTGTATATCTACATGAAAGGCATCTCCATGTCGACTCGAGGGGGGCTGCCTGCTAGGCTCGAAGAGACCGGATCTGATGCTCGCTGATAGGAGGCGTCGATATGAGGCATCTGGGGCACTAGGTCTGCCAACCTCGTAACTGCCCTGTGATGCGGCAGTATTAATTATTCTTACCTTGTTGGCGTCATGCATGGATATGAGGGTATCCAAGGAACTAAGTCTGACAATCACATAATCTCCCTGGCCTCTTTGTAGGCATCACACGCTTGGGAGACTTTGGTAGTGTCTACGCAAGGTGGCGAGTGGCGACCGAGATGGGGGCACGGAGAGACCAAGGGAGCGAAGGGGTCGCTTGACTAAGAGACTTGGAGAGAATGAGCGGTTGCAGAGACTAAGTTATACGAGAGTCGGGCTACTAAGTTATCGAGTTGTTAAGTGGCCAAAGAGTTGAGTGGCCGAGAGGTGGAGTGTCTGAGTGGATGAGAAGCTGAGCTAAGTGGTCGAGTGTCTGAAGAGTTGAGTGGCTGAGAGGTGGAGTGACCAAGTGACTGAGAGGCCGAGCCAAGTGGTCGAGTGCCCAAGAGGCCGAGTGAGCAAGAGGTCGAATCACCAGGTGGTGGAGTGGCCAACTGGTTGAGAGGCCGAGTGAACGAGAGGCCGAGTGGGTGAGTAGTGGAGTGATCGAGTGGCCAAGAGGTTGAGTGATCCAGTGGACAAGTGGCTAAGTGTCCGAGAGGTCGAGTGGGTGAGAGGCCGAAAGGCTGAATCTGCTTGGGTGAGGTGAGCAACGGAGGCAAGCATGAGAGATGAGTAGAGAATTGGGATCGCGTGGCGGGTTAAAAATTGACCCAGTAAAAAATGATAGACGGAGAAATTAGAGTTATTAAATTATTATAAAATATAATGACATTTGTATAATTTGTCACAATAAGGGACTAAGATGATATTTTATTTTTAAAAATAATCCATTCTAATAAGTGTCATTAAAATTTATTTATAATGACATTTAAAATTAAATGTCATTAAAAAATACTGTGATAGGTCATATTTCTAGTAGGGACCAGGTTGAAGAACCAGATTGTCGCAAGCTCACATTTCCAAGCTTTGTCCAAGCCATGGAAATTATTTTTTTCCTATTGGCACCCATTCAGATGATAGCAAATCAAATTTTCTTCTTTATTTCCAGTCTGCAGTTTGACATTACAAGTATAGAATTTCTATTGAGGATGATAATGAATTTATATTGCAAAATTGAAGAACCAGATTGTCCCAAGCTCACATTTCCAAGCTTTGTCAAATTAAGCCATGCATATTATTTTTTTTTCCTATTGACACCCATTCAGATGATAGCAGATCAAATTTTCTTCTTTATTTTCAGTCTGCAGTTTGACATTACAAGTACACAATTTCTGTTGAGGATGATAATGAATTTATATTGCCATGTTGAAGAACCAGATTGTCCCAAGATCACATTTCCAAGCTTTGTCAAAGTCATGTAAATTATTTTTTTCCTATTGACACCTATTCAGATGATCGTAGATCAAATTTTCTTTATTTCCAGTCATGCAGTTTGACATTACAAGTATAAAATTTCTGTTAAGGATGATAATGAATTTATATTGCCAAGTTGAAGAATCAGATTGTCCCAACCTCACATTTCCAAACTTTGACATTACAAGTATAAAATTACTTTTTTCTCTATTGACACGCATTCAGGTGATAGCAGATCAAAACGCGTGAGCAGAAATAAGAAACCAGTCAGCTGGCCTCCCGTCATTATAAATCACTTGTCAAGCATGCTCTTTGATTAATTCCGTCATATACAAACCATTATAAGAAATCAGTCAGCTGGCCTCCTGTCATTATAGGTCACTTGTCAAGCATGCTATTTGATAAATTTCATCATATAAAACCATTGTATATTAAATAAATTTATTAGTTAATAATTAATAGTTTTAAATAATGCATTTACTTGCAAAAATTTACTTTTAACAAAGTTAGTTGTGAGTCACTACTAAGTTATGGATCGTGGAGATGATAAAGCCGAGTGAATACCGGATTAAATTCCATCCTACCACGTTAATGTATTGGGAAAATTTTATATATATATATATATTACAATTAATTCAAGAATATAAAACCTTTCCCTTCTTAATAAAAATTGATGGTTAAAATTTTTTTTACAAGTACTCTTTTATAAAATGAAGCACCACTACAATAAAACCCCGATTTAATGACGGAATCAATGTCGAATTTTAATGATCGATTATAAAAATAATTTTTAAATTATAAAATAATCTTCATAAATCTTTTATTATTAAAAATGTAAATAATCACCTTATTCGATTATAGAAATAATCTTTGTATAATCTTTTATTATTAGAATGTAAATAATCATTTTAATTTATGACCTAATAACACTCATGTACTCATGTATATTTTATCAAAATAAATAAAAAAAAGCATGCAGGATTTCTTACATGGTACCAGAGCCCTAGTCATACCAGCAACCTCCTATCTTCTCCACTTTCCCATCCTTCTCTCTCCTTCTTCTCATATCAATGGCCGAATAAATCAAATTTCATCCTGCTCTGACCATTAATAATGTCAGGCTATCGAGACGAGAAAGAATTATGGTTGTGCTTGGATATAATAGTTCTTCAATGAATTTATGGTACGATCTCCATCGATCTCTTACACACCATCTTAGAACTGGATCAACTACACAGCAAGCATGGGAACGATTGCAAAATATTTTCCAGGATAATAAAATTTCTCGTGTCGTTTATCTAGAAAACAAATTCACTCAGGTTCAGATGGACGATTATCCTAACATCTCAACCTATTGTCAAGAACTCAAAATGCTTGCCGATCAACTCTCTAATGTTGGTGCACCGATTTCAAATCAACGGTTAGTTCTTTAGTTAATTGCATATTTAAATGAGAACTATGATGGTGTTGCTACATTCATTCAACAGAGTAATCCTTTATCATCTTTTTACAAGGCACGATCGAGGTTAATCCTTGAGGAAACCCGAAAGGCAAAACAGGCAGCCGCATCCTCCATGCACTGCCGGCACCACCTTCCTCACCACCAATGGTTCCATTGATCTTGCGTCTGGCTATGACCGAAGTTCGATATCACATTCTAGAAATACATCAAACCGCAACAATAATGGTCAGAAGCATGGTCAGAACTGCAATAATAATCGAAAAAATATGATGGCGGTAGAGGAAAAGGTCGTGGTAGCAACAACCACGACGGTGGGCAGCAATAGCAGTGCCCATGGCAATAGCAACAGCAGCATTCGTGGCAGCAACAACAGCAGTCGGTACCTTACCCACTGTCGAGGTCTTGGGGACAACAAGCATGGGCTGCTCCACCTTGTCCTTACCCCAATTCATCATGGACTTGTCCACTTCCTGCTCGTCAACCCAAAATTCTAGGCAATCGTCCACCATAGGCATACAGGGCCCAAGTGTCGCATCCTTCAAGCTATGCATCTATTGACATTGATGCAGCAATGCACAATTTGTCTCTAAATGTTTTTGATGAAAACTGGTACATGGATACCGGCGCAACCTCACACATGATTGCATCTCAAGATACTCTCTCGTCATATTTTAATATGAGCAATAACAAAAAATATTATTGTTGGTAGTGGACAAGAAATTCCAATTCGTGGTTATGGACAAAAATCCCTTTCCCCACCTCACCCACCTTTAACTCTGAAAAATATCCTATATGCCCCTAAACTCATTAAAAATTGTATCTCTATGCGTCGTTTCACTATTGACAATAATATTTCCATTGAGTTTGATCCATTTGATTTTTATCTGAAGGTCTCTCAGACAGGGATGCCACTAATAGATATGATAGCACTGGGGATCTATATCCTCTCACCACCACTACCAGACATCAATCCACCTCTCCATCAACCTTTGCAGCTCTTTCTCCTTCTTTATGGCATAATCATTTGGGACATCCGGGAGCACTTATTTTACGCTTACTTGATAGCGTTCCGCAAGTATACAGAATGTCGTCAAGTAATAAAAAGATCGAATCCACAGTGACTGTGGAACTACTTACTAGATCTAGCACAAAAAGGTGGAGAGAATATTGATCATGAGTTGTGTGGGGGAGATGGGAGTG
>JAOBBC010005233.1:0-13034 GCA_025388495.1 Curcuma longa
ACTATATTTTGTGATAGCCAAAGCGCTATACACCTGATGAAGAATAGCATGTACCACAGTAAGACCAAGCATATTAGTGTCAGGCAACATTTTGTTCGTGATACTATTGCAAATGGTGAAGTTGTTGTGAAGAAGATCCACACCGATGACAACCCAGCTGACATGTTAACCAAATCACTTCCCATTGCCAAGCTCCAACATTGTTTGGACTTGGTTGGTGTTCAGCACTGTTGATTGTCTTTCAGGGCTTTGGATTGGGGGAGAGTTCATTTTTGGAATTTGACGCAAGACGGAGATTTGTTGAGTATGTGTCAAATTTTCTGGAGCACTGAGGAAAGTCATCTATTTGAACAGAGCAATTCTCGCCACCTGGCCATATGAAGTTTTATCAAGACTTTTTCTTCTCTTATCGGATTGCTCTTTATCTTGATTTCCTTATCTATTTCCCTGTTTTCTAGGGATAGATATATATGGCATATATATATATATATATATATGGCAGTAGTGTGCTATTTTTTAGCATCGATCAGAGTTTCACAAAAGCGATCATCATGTATTCTCTGTTTTAACATAGTGAACTCTCTCTCTTTCCCGTGGTTTTTTTGCCTCTTAATTAAGAGGATTTTTTCCACGTTAAATCTAGTGCTATTCTTCCTTTGTTTTACTCTATATATTTGTCTAGCCGTCGATTTTCTTTACTACTTATGGTAAAGCCGCATCAAATCTATATACGGTTGAGGTTTTATCAAAAAACCTAAAGAAGATGAATAGATTTATCAAAAAATTCTATCTAGTCTGCAATAAATGATTAACGGTCAAGATATTTCAAATCCATCGATAGTTAATTACTTACTAAAAGTGATAGAGGATGGTGGACACTATGCCAGATAGCTTGATCGAAGTATGTAGATGTGATCAGAGGTGCCTAGCTGACTTTCAGAGGTAATCAGAGGCATATGCTGTCGGCTTGTAGAGGGGAGATGCAGATGATATGACATGATTGGGAGTACGGAGGATAGGAGGAGGGTCACATCAATGATATTATATGCCCTCCTATGCATGCTCATGGATATGAACCGAGAAGACTGAGACAAGCAATCTGACAATGATGTCATGATACAGTTACTTGAGGATGAGCAAACTAAGGGGGACTAGAGCTAAGGCTTTTGACTACCTTGTACACTGTGCCATTGTAGATGCCAGAGTGGATTCTTCAGCTATTCAGATACCCCAAGTAGTTTGCTGCGCATGGTGGTTATGATCTTGGTAGGGTTGGTTGCTTTTGTTTGAACGGTTAATTTTTGAGCTCATATGTTTGATAGAGACTTGTTTTGTGAGGTTGGTACTCATGAGAGTACACATGCATATATTTGATTTCATACCGTAGATAGCTACTCGGATTTGATACTTCATAAGAAACAAATGACTATCTTTGATATGTTTTAGTGTACCTTTCTTGATGATATATAATTTATCTTTGATAAAAAATATGGTCAAGAGTGGAAGCCCCAGGGGCTACAATGTAACAACAAAATATTTTTGCAGTTAATTAGGTATCCATGAGTCGATTTCCAACTACGGTGTACTGTGGATTAATTTTTTTCAGTGAGAAAATAACGTTGTAACGCTGGCTATGGAGTGACATGTCGTTCGCGTTGTAGGATCGATACGTGTGTGAGAGAGAGGAGGGTGAATCTTGCTTGTTCATTCGTTCGTTTGTTCTATCAAAGAAGCTAGTAGCGGAAATAGACACAACACATAAGACCCATGAATTGACTTAGTTCCTCACCCCTCAAGGTTAGTACATCCAATACCTATGTACGGAGACGTCCGTCCACTAGTGATCTTTTTCTGGAGGTAAAGAAACTCATCTTATAGTCAATATAATAAGAGAAAGTAAAGTACAAATGTCACATCTTGAGAGACGGCTGCCCGAAAAATTCGGCAGCATCTCCTCTGTAACAATTCAATTTTCCTGAGTACAATATCACAAGGCCTACATGGTCACAAATAATGCCTACACGGCCACAATCCCTACATGACAAAATACACAGCAAGTACTAAACTATGAAAATAAGATCCACACGGCCACAACTAGTAACCTATCACATGCACACCAAAACCAAAAGATGTATCCGAAAATCTACACGATATAGAGCGAGTTTTGAAACATAAGTACTAATAATATAACAAAATCAAAAGTGTCGAGGTCATTTCGACATGGGACTAATAGCACGGTTTTCCAGACAAATGCCAACCTGAAAATAAATAAAACCAACAGGATGAGTTCAAGAAACTCAGCGGATATCTAGCAGACAAGTACAGTAAACTATCCCTAGCAGTAATAATCATGTCAGTATAGTCTCCTGAGAGGATAGTAAGAAATGCAAAACTGAAAGAACAGAAGAGATGTACATACCATAATCACCTACCAAAATGCATAAGGCCTTCTGTATGTGCATGTCAAACATATGCAGTAACAAAAATGCAACAAGCATAAATAAATGCAACTCATGCAGTATGCACATGATGCAATGACATGGTCACCTCTGACACCAGTCAGCCACCGTCACCACAATGGTGAGGTCGAGTGGGTAGGGTTATGACAACTGTGCACTCTGCCATCACTGCTCCTGAGTGACCGAGTGGACAGGATGCTGTCGGAGTACACCTATATCCTCCTACCCCAAGTCATATGGGGGAGCAATGCTCTCATCTCCTCGTCTCATAATACGAAGGAGGGATCCCTGTAATGCTACCACGCCGTGGAACCACTACCCCTGAGCGGCCGAGCGGAGCCCTGACAGAGCAACTGCACACACTCTCCTGATGTACCACTAACCCATGAGTGGCAGTGTGTGCAGATCATGTAACTGGCGACGGGCTCAAACTACAAAGGAGTCGATGATCGCCAACATGCAATCATACAAAATGGTACATGACACTAATGTATGCAAGATATATCTAGTAGATAATCAATGCTCAGTAAAGAACAGTATATCACTACTCTGATGAACCTATATACACATGACAAATATCAAGATGCTAAGGAACTAAATAGGTATCAGGTAAAAATGGTATACAACATATATAAGCAAGTAGTGACATACCAGGGCAGATATAAAAGCATAAAAATAATTACTACCAGCTATAGTAAAACTATACATGTCAAAATGACTTATCTAAAGAGATAAGACAGATACCCGCCTTTAGAAAGTAGTTTGTATCCGAAAAGAACCTCCGTACAAAAATCTGATAGCAAGTCAAAGTCCTGTACCACGGGGCTTAAACTTAGCTATTTACATATCAAGGTGATTAACAAATGAAAAATTTAAATCGTATCAAGTCTGATCCTAGATATTCCTATTTATTTAATTAACTCTTAATTAAATGACAAACTCCTAATTATAATACCTATTGTAGTTGCCCATAATTATGAGATTTGCCTTTGGTTTAGGAATTCTCTCGATTACTTATCCTCATGTTCAAAACAGTCTTATGTTATTCCTTTCAAAATGATGAATTACATCATTGATTAATTTTCAAGATTTTTCCTTGTTAGAAGGACTACCCAACTTTCTCTTTTCAACCAAAAGAAAACCACAATTTAGTTTAAATGAAATCATGCTCAAATGGTTGAACCGTACAAACTACAAAAATGAGACTAACAACTTCTAATTGGCAATATTCCACCACGCCCATTGTATCATATGAAACACATCACAAAAATCTCTCAAATTGAGCTAAGGCATAAACAACACTATAAAAGTTCATACATGAGTATTAAGCATGAAGTCGTTCTTTACCTTAATGATCTTTTTGATCTATCTACTCGATAGTTGGTGATTTTTAGAGGCTTGAAGATACCTGCTAAACAACAAGCTCCGATTATAAATTTGAAAATCGAATCAAAAGATAGGTAAGGGGGTCTCATCAACAATGAAATCCTTACCATTCCAAGCGAGACAAGAGATGCCGGAATAGAATTCTTCCTCCTCAATGACTGTGGACTCCTACTCATGGCCAGGGGACAGTGGCGACGGCTCTATCAGAGGACTCCAGCGTTCCTCTTCCCCACACGACGGCAAAATCTCGACGGAGCAGAGATGATGGAGAAGGAGGTGCGGCGGCAGTGGGTTGCGGCTAGGGCACAGAGGAGAGGGAGAGGGAGACAGTGTTGAAAGCGGCAGCTGGGCGGTGGTGTCCTTCACAGAGGAAAAAAAGCGTCGGGCGGCGTCTCAACTCGGTGACAGCAGCGTAGGGCAAAGGGGAAAATCGCAGTTTCACGCGGTGTCTCCCTCCTTGGTTGCAAGCGATGAATTGAAGGGGAAGAGGAGAGGGCATCAGTTTCACGTGGAGGAGAAGGGAAAACGATCACGGGTGGCTAAAGAAAGAAATTGCGCTGTGTAACGGAAGAAGAACGGGCGGAAGAAGGAAAGTCGAGTGTGGCTAGGGGGAAGAAGACTTGAGGGGGTTTATTGGATTCCTAACGGGTTAACCGAGTTTTAAACCCGAATCTAATAATCGTATATATATATATATATATATATATTATCGTATTTTACAATAAAAGAGTAAGACTAAATTAGCAAACACTCGAGTTGGTCGATTTGAAAGTCTTGAGCGTAGCGTACTCCTCCTAAAACTTCTTCGGTTGCACAAGTAGGGTTTTGTTCGTGTTTGCCGTAGGACGATAGAGTAGTATAAATTGCGTTGTCCTTGATCTTGTACATAGGGAACCTTATAAAGACTCTTTTGGGTGCCCAGATCCTTTTTCGGGTGTCTCAGACCGATTCAATCAGATTTGGTTCTATTGATATTTATTTAGGTCGCTTCTTCCTGTTTCGGGCACTTGGATCAGCCCCGAGCACCTGGACTATCCGGATGCTTGGAATTAGATCCAAGTGCTTGGATCTACTCTAGTCCAGGTGCCTGGACTTCACCAAATCCCCTGGACTGTTCCAAGCACCCAAAGTATAATCCGGGCGCCCGGAACGAGTTCAATCAAGTTTGACCTAAGTTGACTCTAGATTTGATTCGACTGATTTTGTTTGCTTTTCTTATGCTTTCTTAGTCTTACTTCCAGTTTTTGGTTCCTGCAAGATTAGCATACAATAAATAAGCAACCTAAGTCTAACTGTAGTCTGTCTAACCTACTAGGCTTATCTAAATTTTATCCTATAGGTTTTGTTGATGCAGGAAGTACTAGATGATTAAACCTAAGTTTTGATAATGACAAAGAGTTCAAGTTAAGTGTGTGAAGTGATCTGATGAACTTAAATTAAGTGTGCAGGTAACACAGAAAATCCTAGTTACGGCTAGGCAAAGAAAGTTCTAGCTAAAGGTTAGGCAAAGGAAGCTCTAATATAAAGGATTAGGTGGAAGACCTGGTTTAAAGGATTGGACAAGGAAGCCCTAGTAAGGAGAACTAGGTAGGAAGTCTTGGCGGATCAAGAGCACCAGGATGAAGTCTAGGCCGGTTTAGATGGTCAGACGTCTAGCGGAGGAAAACTTGGGGGTCGAGGATCGAAGCTAAGCAAAAGTTCAACATGTCTGGAGGACCTGGTTGGCACAAGGTAAATTCTCTCGAGTGGAATGGATGAGAATGTATTCCTGATAAAGGAGACAGTAGGCATCGGTCTGACTTAAGGTTTCACTAAAAATCTAAAGTCAAAATCAAATAGTTTGAAAAACTATTTATTTTTCTATTATATTTTATATTTTGGACTAACTTGTAATGTAGGAAAGGAGAGGCTGAAATTTTATATTCTAGGCACCCTTATTTGGATCCAGGCGATCAAACAATTCAGGTGCCTGAATTGGTTTTAGGTGACCAAACATCAGCAGAACGGGCCAACGAGGCAGATGAGGTGGTAAAGTCCCAATAGTCGTGACACCTCAGGCTTCAGACACCCGAAAAGATTACAGACGTCTAGATCTGGATAAGGCGTTGCAGAGTCAAGGTTGATCCAGCAACCTCTATGTCAGCATCCAAGTGCTCGGAAGGGATGTAGGAGCCCGGAAGATACTGAGTCAACGTCGAAAGTGGATCGACAGGGTGACGTAGAGGTGCTCGAAAAGACTTTCAGGCGCCCAGATCAGTTTATATAAGTAGCCTCGAAGGGAACCCTAGAAGCATCTGAATACAGCTCAACGACGACCGTCTACATAAAATTCTTTCATCTGGAACACTGTTGTCACGTTGAGGAGCTGTAACAAAATCTACACATTCATTACTACTCTATTGGTAAAACTACTCATTGCTTTTGTACTTAAAGTTTTAGGTCAATATACATGTTACCGATCTTAATTGATTTTGTAAAAGTGACTAACTCTCTTTCATAAGAGGGGAGTTATTTAGTGGATTACCCATCGAAAATGATCACTGATCGTGGATTTTGGAGTAACAGTCTGTGGTTGTGAACCAAGTAAAATCAACCGTGTCACTTGTGTTCTTTTTCACTGCAAGTTCTGATTTATTTACGCAAGTTATGTGAGTTTTTCAAAAAGAGTGAAAACACCAAGAAGCATTATTCACCCCCTCCTCTAGCGCTCCTAAACGATCCTACAATTGGTATCAGAGTGAGGGGTGCTCAATCTTAGTGCAACCATTGATTGAGCGATTTTTTGAGTTTTATCTGCTTTTGCTTTAATTTTCATCTTATTATTTCTCCCATACTACTAATTCAAGACCAAGTCTTGGTATATCTTATTTTTATTATTGTGTGTGCAAGATTTTATAGCCCATCAAGAAGGCTACAACACCGCCAGACCACCTTTGTTCTCTGGGGAAGACTTTATCTACTAGAAAAGTGGAATGGAGTACCTCCTCAAGACGCAGATGTATATGTGGATTGTAATCCAGACACAGGATTTATAATCTTCACAGACAACAACGGCATGCCGCAATGGTGTGAAAAGTGGGACACATCCACGAAGGGGAAGATCGAAGCCGATACCAAAGTAACTCAGATGCTTCAGTGTGGATTGACCAAAGAAGAACTCAACCGATTTGGTTCGTTCATAAGCGCTAAAGACTTATGGGACAAACTCATAGAGCTCTATGAGGGAACCTCCAACATAAAAGTGAGCAACCGCGACTTTCTATACTCAATAAACTCTACAACATAAAGATGCAAGGTGAATTTGCAAGTGGGTTACACGTGCATGCTATTGGACAATTCGTGGAAAATCGAGATATTATCAGGTACACACTAAAAACATTCCCCAAGAACAGTTTATGGGCATCAATGGTTGATGCATACAAGATTTCCAAGGACCTTTCAAAAATAAAATTAGATGTCTAAATTCGAGTTGCACAAGCAAACTAACGTCAATCCTATCGAAAAAGGGATTGCTCTTGCTGTAGGTTAGACAAAAGAGAAAAAGTCCAGAAGACAAGTCAAAGAAGAATACGAAGGATCATCGATTTAGAAAGCAACAATGAGTTGCTACCGAGTTAGTAAACCTAGTTCGGAAGATGCTAACGAAGAAGCGCATAATTCTAAAGTCAGAGATGAAGAAGGTGGTACAAAAGACTAGATCGAAAAAATACCCACAAATAAGACCGAACTCACATGCTACGAATGCAAAGAGAAGGGGCATTTCTGTTGGTGCAATCCTACCCCAAGTATCATTTGATTTTAATGTTTGACTAAATGAATTTAAGTTAGACAATGTTGGTAATCTAACATGTGTGAATTGAGTATACAAGAAAGTCCAGGTTTGAAGTCTTGGCAAATGGTGAAGTCCCGGAGGTGCGACCTCTTGGCAAAAGGAAGACTTAGTATGACGAAGCTAATGGAAACATCTCAAGCAAGTACAAGAATGAGGAGCTGTCGGCTAGAAAGCATCCAAAAAGGGCACGAGACTTATGGAAGATGTTTAAAGGCATGAGTTTAGGCTAAGGAATGAAGAAGGAAGCTGAAAGGTAAGTTTCAGCTTCATTAGTCAAATAGGATGATGTCAGTCGACTGGTGTCCTAATCCAAAACACACAGAAAATTTAGTCGAGTGAAAAGTCGATTGGGTAAGTCCCAGTCGATTGGTATTCGAACGTTAGTGTTGACAGTTGGAAAAATAATGCAAATCTACAGTAGCCGTTGGAGTCCACCAGTCGACTGGTCCTGAGACAGTCAACTGATATCACGAAAATATAAAAAGACAGATTCAAACTTAGAGACGTAACAAGTGTTTTTATTTTCTCATCTCTGTAAGATCTTCAAGCTTTGTCTTTCAAATTCTTCCTCCATAATTCTTTATAATTTGTAAGAGGAAGAGATCAAGTGTTAAAGTTTCTCCACCTTCAAAGTTATTTTGAGAAGGAGAAAGTTCATAGTGGAAAGTTCTAATGTGTGTGTGTGGATCCTTGGATTAGTCACCTCGAGGAGGTGGATACCAAGTAAATCAAGGGGTTAGCATTGATTGTATTATTTTGATCTTAATTTTATTTTTGTCTTGTGCTTCCGCTAACAAAATTATAGGTAAGAACGAAAAATAGCTATTCACTCCCCTCTAGCAAATGCAACGGTCCCAATAAGTGATATTAGAGCGAGGTTCGCTTCGGAAGAACTCACCCTCAACCGGAGCATCTAGATGACATTTTAAGAGGGATACAATACCGCACAACCTCCATACTTAGATGACAATAATTTTGTCTATTGGAAAGGTAAGATGAAATATTATCTGATGAATGATATTGAAAATTAGTTTAATATTGTAGATGGATTCAAAAAA
The DNA here is from genome assembly GCA_025388495.1 of Curcuma longa. Taxonomy (NCBI): domain Eukaryota; kingdom Viridiplantae; phylum Streptophyta; class Magnoliopsida; order Zingiberales; family Zingiberaceae; genus Curcuma; species Curcuma longa. Next base: position 8,736 of record JAOBBC010005233.1, read on the forward strand.
TCAAAGGATGCACTTGGAGCCCCTCTTCCTACCAAGGATTAGTCAAAGGAAATATGCAAGAAGGCTCAACTAAATGCCAAAGTCACAACCACCTTGCAATGTGGACTCTCCAAAGAGCAATTGAGTAAGGTTGGACCTTTCAACTCAGCCAAAGAGCTGTGAGAGAAGCTCATTGAATCGAATGAAGGGTCAAGTGAATCTAGAAGAGCAAGAGGGATCTCTTGGTTAGATAACTTCAAACCTTCAACATGAAACCAAATGAGACCATAAGCCAAATGCATGGAAGGTTCAAAGAAACAGTGAATGGACTTCATGTGATAGGTGAGAAGATAGACAACCAAGATTTAGTAAGGTATGTACTTCAAGTTTTTCCTAAAACCACTTTTGGGCATCAATGGTTGATACGTATAAGGTCTCTAGGGATCTTTTAATTGTAAAACTTGATGAGTTGTTTTGTGAATTTGAGCAATATGAACAAGCTAATATTTCTTCCAAAGAGAAAAGTATAGCTTTTGTTGTACAAAAGAAGGAGAAGAAGGAAAAGAAGGAGGAGTCTTCATGTGAGTCTGACCAAGAATCCTCGGATAGCGATGAGGAAATGTCAGTAAAGAAAGTTGCTCAATATGTCAAAGAAGATTTACAAGGAGGGATATAAAAAAGATGTTTACATCATCAGGAGGTAAAAATAATCAAAGTTCAAGTTTTAATTCTGACGTTACGTGCTATGAGTGCAACAAGAAGGGGCACATCAAGATAAATTATCCAGAGTTGAAGAAGAAAGAGGAGAAGGACAAGAAAAAGAAGGAGAAAAAGAAGAAGAAAGTTATGGTGGCCCAAGCCACATGGGATACATCTAGTAGCGATTCATCGGATAATGAAGAAGAGCTATACCACATCACTAGACACATGGCACTGATGACATGTAAGAGTGACCAAGAGACTTCAAGTGAGGAGGAAGCATCAAGTAGCGACGAATCTTCATCAAGTGAAGATGAGGTAATGGATTCTGTTAAAGAAATTTTTTTTTACAAAATTATTGCATATCTTAAAAATGCTTTGATTAAGTCGAAGTCTAAGGTTAAGACATTAAAGGAGGAACTGAGAAGCATTAGGAACAATGCATGTGAATCTAGTGACTCAAGTGAAATTAATGAGGAAAATACAAAATTGAAGGATGAAGTCATTGATCTAAAGAAATGCTTAGAAAATTTTTTAATTGGATCTAAAAACCTTGATATGATCCTTAATAGTCAAAGAATGATTTACAATAAGGCCGGAAAAAGATACAAACCTAAAGAGGTTGCCTACATTTCTCTAGTAGGAAGACAAGGTTCATCTAGGAAACAAGTCATTAAGGAAAAGGTAAAGCAAGCATGGGTCCCTAAGAAACATTTACAAAATGTTAGTGGATCAAGTTTTTAGCTACCAAAGAGTGATGTGTTTCATGTTGTATAGGTAAGATAGAAGAAGAAACTCATGTTTACCAAACCAAATATGCTAAAAAAAATTATCAAGAAATTTGATTTGAAAAATGCTAAGGTAGCTTCTACTCCTATAGGGAAAAAAATGTAAAAGTAGATAGTGACATGGAGGGAACTTGATATGTGCTTTGTAGAATTATGACCTTAGTCTTGCATGATCTCATAGCAAGAAGTCACTTATGTGCATCTCACAAGACCCTAGGAAGGCTTACTTGTGTATTTCTTCATTTGACTATTATGTGAGATGCTAGGATGATACTCATATCTTACTTATGCTTATGACATCTTGATGAGGTATGAAGAGTATCAATATAACTATCATAGACCAACTACGAGGAAAGTAAATGTTCAATTTATGGACATCTTGCCCATTGATCATAGTTGGGAATTTTAAATGGTTTGAAAACATTTCCATGTTGTACTCATAGTGATAAATACTTGCAACATCAAAGGTTTCAAAATATGGCTTAATATTGATACATAAGTAAAAGTTTGTTAGGTTTTGGTCAAACTTATGAAATACTTTGATTCCTCATAAAACTTTATTTTCTCTTGATAATGAATGTTGAAACAAACTTGCTTGTAAAATTTTATCATTTTTTAAATTTTATGGAATTAATAGGGCATTTCTGAAGTTCGTCTCAGAATGTTGAATTGAACTTATATTTGGTACCAGTCGACTGTGACAAGTACCAGTCGATTGGCACCAGTTGACTCTTGCTCGACTCCCACTCGACCAATCTTTTTATGAGATTTTTCTATACGGGACAGTCAACTGAGTCTGACTCAGTCGACTGGTGAGTCTAATAAGGCTGAAAATCTGTGGTTTCGGCCGTATCTTGGTCATTTCTATATCCTATGACTTACTACTCCTTGAAAAATACTCTAGGGAGCATTGTTCATTATAAAGGTCAATGGGATTGATCACATGTATTTTGAGCTCGATGTTGTTATTTTAGTTGATTCGAACGCAAAAATTGAAGTTTATGTTTGAATTTCTACTTTTTATTCTCATGGTTCAAGGTTCCTCTAGATTTCGAGACTTTCCAAAGACATTGTTGGTGCAATGATCTAGGGGGAGTAGGGCTTTAAATTGTTGGTGCAATGACTTTAGAGGGAGTAGGGTTTTAGGGGGAGCGTGCCCCTTAAAGGACAACTTTATTATTACCTATTCTAAGGGGATGAGGTTCTTACTTGGATATTTATCCTGACTCTTGTTCGTTTCTGCCTCCTATATGGGGATGTTGCCTTTTTGGTGTGTGTCAAAAAAGGAGGAGAAATGAGTTAGGTTTAAGTTAGAACCTACATTAACTATGCTTATACTCTTATATATGCTTTATGCTTCATGATTATGTTTTATACTTCATGATTATGCTTTATGTTAAAATTATGTCTTATCATGTTAAAGACCTAACTTAAACAAGTTTTTACCAAATATAAAAAAGGGAGAGATTGTTGGTGTAATCTTGCCCCAAGTATCATTTGGTTTTAATATTTAGCTAAATGAGTTTTAAGTTAGGTAATGTTGGTAATTTAACACGTGTGAATTGAGTATACAGGAAAGTCCAGGTTTGAAGTCTTGGCAAATGGTGAAGTCCCGGAGGTGTGATCTCTTGGCAAAAGAAAGACTTAGCATGACAAAGCTGATGGAAACATCTCAAGCAAGTGCAAGGATGAGAAGCCGTGGGCTAGAAAGCATCCAAAAAGGGCATGAGGCTTGTGAAAGATGTTTGAAGGCATGAGTCTACGCTAAGGGATGAAGAAGGAAGTTGAAAGGTGAGTCTCAGCTTCATCAGTCGACTAAGATGATATCAGTCGACTAGTATCTTGATCTAAAACACACAGAAAGTTTAGTCGAGTGAAAAGTCGACTGGGTAAGTCCCAGTCGACTGGTATTCGAACGTTGGAATTGACAACTGGAGAAATAATGCAAATCTACAGTAGCCGTTGGAGCCCACCAGTCGACTGTCTCAGGACCAGTCGACTGGTATTACAAAAATATAAAAAGACAGATTCAAATTTGAAGACGCAACAAGTGTTTTCATTTTCTCATCTTTGTAAGATCTTCAAGCTTTGTCTTTCAAATTCTTCCTCCATACTTCCTTATACATTTGTAAGAGGAAAAGATCAAGTGTTAAGGTTTCTCCACCTTCAAAGTTGCTTTGAGAAGCAAAAAGTTCATAGTGGAAAGTTCTGGTGTGTGTGTGAATCCTTGGATCAGTCACTTCGAGGAGGTAGATACCAAATAAATCAAGGGGTTAGCATTGATTGTATTATTTTGATCTTAATTTTATTTTTGTCTTGTGCTTCCACTAACAAAATTGTAGGCAAGAATGAAAAGTAGCTATTCACCCCCTCTGGTAAACGCAACGGTCCCAACAATTTCAAGGCCGAATGCCTAAATCAAAAGAAAGAACGCAAGTCAAAGAAGAAGACGCTCAAGATTATCTAGGATGAGTCCTCTTCAGAAGACTCAGAGGAGGAAGCAAACATAAGCTTCCTAGCTCTCCCTGCTCGAGAAGAACTCATAGAGACCGAACCAAACATGGAATCAGACACCAAATCCAATTCAAACCATGAATTCGTATCCGATTCAAAACGGTCAAATAGCTTTGTAAGTATAAAGAAGTTGTATGCAATTATTTATTATTTAACTAAGAAATTGATTAAGTCTAGTGTCTAAGTTGATTCTCTCTAAAAGGAGATAATACTCTTTAAAAAGAAGTCAACATCAATTCACTAACTGAAAATGTTCAAGTTGATCATCTCTATACGTATTCCTTCAAGTCTTGTAAGACTTAGAAGAAATTAAAGAATA
>JAOBBC010005328.1:0-13031 GCA_025388495.1 Curcuma longa
GAGTTTTAAATCGAGAATCAATCAAAGCCACTCAATTTGAAGAAACCAGATACACCGTAGTTATTATTGGACTCCGATGGAGTATCTTTATGGGTAAACGTGTAAACGGGACTGAATATTTTTGACGTTTTTAATATAGATCTATTACTGGGAGGAGATAGGTTATATGATTGCCAATGGACGAAATTGTCCTCAAAAGATGACAATAATAACGGATAGTTAGCCCAACATTGGCACGTGCTAGGCTCGTGATATTGATAAACACTAAAAAGGCGTGAGATTGTCCAAATTTGGATACCCTGCCACATTTGTAATTCTGAACCGGAACGGTACAAAGTGGCAAATGCCCGATCGGGCCGTGATATCAACTATAGCCGTCAAAATGAGTTGAATTAGTTAGATTAATTTACTCTATTAAATAATTTAGATGGATTAGATTAAAATTTTATCAATTCATTTTAAAGTGAATTCAAATAGATCAATCAATCTAAGTCCGCGACCCATCTGGATTGACTCCTGATGGACTTGATTGGCCCATGGATTTTTAAAATTTAAAATTAAAATAGAAAATTCAATAGATTAGTGGACTTCATCCGTCTTAAGCGTAATTCAAATTTAAAAATTTCAAATTTACTAATTTAAACGACAATCTAAATTTAAAATTTTTAATATTTTTCATATTTTTGACATGCCCGTATCCTCTTAGATTGGGTTGGATTGGAAATTTTCTAATTCGCTAAGTTAGTGCACAAGCCCATCCCATCCCGCCATATGATAGATTTATGGTGGATTGACCCGTCACGTCATAGATTGATCCGTTTGATAGCTCTAATTCTAACAACCTCTTTAGATAATCTCCTATTCTACTTGTAATAAAAATATCCTCCTCTTTAATCGATATTATTATACAGACGATTTTATAAGATAGTGGCAATACTAAGTTTGTTATTCCAATCAAATATCATGGATGATCAAGTCATTGGTCAACGAATAAACTAACGTACAATGCTCCTCAGAGATAGTCATCGAAAAAGATGAAAAACCTGAAGGAAAAAAAAATCAAAAAGAGAGTTAGAATGACACTGGAGAAGAATCCCGACAAGCCACTCCGACATTCAAGTTAGAATTTTTATATGAGAAAGGAGATTAAATGCTTGGGGAAGTTAGGATTTTATGTATACATATTTGTGCCCCTGGATATGAGCAAACTTCTATAGAATTGATCTCCGAAACATCAGCGTCTGTTTAAGAAACATTCCTAAAATGTGCGTTTATTTCAATATATGTGTTTCAATTGTTCATGTCTTTCAGGATATTTTTCTAATTCTCAAGGAGAAACAATCTTAGAATTTCTTGATCTTGTAGGCAAATTGATTCCCTGGACTCAGCTTGAAACTGAGACGGAGTCAGCATATGAGGTCAAGGTCGAGACCTAAGGCTAGATAGAAGTTGACATATAAGAATAAGCAACCTCCGAAGTCGGAACTCGAGGTTGAGATGAGGTCGGCACATGAGGCCGAGCAGACGCCGAAGTCAAGACTTGAGGCTGGATAGAGCTCGGCATATGGGATCGAGTGGACGCTGAAGTCGAGACTTGAGGTCGAGACCTGAGGTCGAGACCTGAGGTCGAGACCCAAGGCTGAGATAAGGTCGACATATAAGGCCGAGATTAGGACCTAGGTCGGGACTTGAGTTTGAGATGAAGTCAGCACTTGAGACCGAGTAACCATCGAGGTTGGGATCCAAGGTCAGAATCCATGGCTGAAATGAAGTCGGCCTATGAGACTGGATAGACTCCAAGATTAAGGCTCAAGACCAAGTAGAGGTCGAGATCAGGACCCAAGGCTAAGGTTGCCAACTGACCCTTTTAATCTTCGTTGATCCCACTTAACAACTCTATGTCCTCCTAACTTTAAGGCCACATGGCACCCATGAGGCGGGCCATGTGGTAGTTCTACAATCCTACCGTATTATAAGTCTTGCTGATTAGTCTAGTTGAAAGAGGCATAGTCCGACTGACTGGATTTATGTTGAGTTATATGGTTCTGTTGAACCAAAGCGGGGACACTTTTATTGGTCAAGTTTGTCTCCTCGAGGAGAGAAAAAATCGCCTTTAATGTTGGTGATATGTCAAATCACATATCAACCTTATCATTAGCACACTTTTTCAGCCACATTGATGATGGCGTGCAATATCTCCTTCAGGCCGCCAGAATACACTGCTGCATTAATGGTGCCCATTGTGGGGAAACGATCTTGCTGAAGTGGTCCCCAATTGGGGGGTTATGCTGATCTCCCGCTTATATGGTCTTAGCATCGGACGACTAACTTTGAATCATTACGTCGTCCAATGCATCATTGGACTGAACATTAATGAAGGAGATCATACCCTAATTCTGTCTAATAAGTCGTATGATGTGATAGCTAAAATGAGATTTCTGTTAGTGCAGGGAGCACTAGATGATTGAACCTTGATTTTGATGATGGCATGAAGTTCAAGTTAAGTGTGTGTTGTGCATTGACAAGTTAATCTAGTGTGCAGGGAGCACAAGAAAGTCCTAGTTGAGGCTAGGCAAAGTAAGCCCTAGTTGCGGCTAGGCAAAGGCAAAGTCTTGGTTTGGAGGATCAGACAAAAGTTTTGGCAAGGTCAAGTGCACCAGGTGCAAGTCCAGACAGATCTAGAGGATCGAAAAGCATGGCAGAAAATTCAGACAGGTCAGGAGGACCAAGGCTTGGTGGAAGTCTAGGCGGTCAGAAGGACCAGTAGCCTAGCAACAAACTCTAGAGGCCGAGGATCATGGTTAAGCGGGAAGTCCAAAAAGTCTATGGCAAGTTAGGTAAATTCTCCCGAGTGAAGAGGGTAAGGGCGCATTCCCGGAGTGGAACAGTAGGCGTCGGTCTAACTCAAGATTTCACTAGAAACCAGAAGTTAAGACCAATTAACAATTTGAAAAACTGTTAATCTAATCTGTTACTTTGGATTTTGGACTAACTTGTAATGCAGATTGGAAAGGTGAGGATTTTGACTCCTGGCGACTTTATCCAGAATCCAATTGACTGGACAGTCCAGGCGCATGGAAGGTTGAATCCAGACAACTCGGCTTCGGATAATCACAACAGAAGTCAAAGTTCATCTAAATCCTCCACGTCAGCATGGAGTCAACTGGAAGGGGAATCCAGGCGATTGGAAGCACCGAGTCAACTGCGAAGATGGCAGATCGGCGGTTTGCGTGGAGTTGCTTGGAAGGGGAATCCAGGCGACTGGAAGACCTTATAAAAGCATGTCGAATAGAGGCTTCACATCTTGATTCTAAGAGCTTTTGATAGCGAGCTGACGATACTCTGAGCGAGAAGGAAAATCCTAGCAGCCGTCGTAACGTCGGAGTCGCACTGTAAAGATTCATCTACCTCTCCGATTGTGGTAACAATTTACTTGTATTTAATTTAACTACTATAAAGTTTTATCGTATTATTTTTGTAATCATTACAACTCTTTTCCGTAAGGAAAGAGTTATATAGTAGATTGCTCATATGTAAACGATCAAAGATCATGGGCCTTGGAGTAGCAATCAGTGGCTGTGAACCAAGTAAAAATAAAGCGTGTTCATTGTGCTTATTAGTTTTATCGATTTAATTATTTCCGCTGCAACGACTTTGATTTACGAGCATAATCGATGGGTTTTAAAAATTGAAAAACGCTCAAAAGATAGCGCTATTCACCCCCAGCGCATCTACGATTCTACAATTGGTATCAAAGCGGAGTGCTCGAATTCAATGCAACCACTAGTCGAGCATATTTTTCTAAAATGTTTTTCAGATTTTTAGAATTTTATTTCATTTTTATTCTTCCCACACTACTAATCCAAGACCAAGTCTGGGAACAAGTTCTTTGCCTTTCCGTGTGCAAGATAAATGACCCACCAGGAAGGCTTTAGCACTACAAGACCACCTCTGTTCTTAGGAGAGGACTTCATCTACTGGAAAGGTAGAATGGAGTAACTTTAAGACACAAGTGGATATGTGAATAGTCATCCAGACGGAATTCATAATCCCGACTGACAATGATGGTCTACCACAAACTTGCGACAAATGGGATATGACCACGAGAAAGAAAATAGAGGCAGACACAAAAGCAACCCAGACCCTGTGATGCGGGCTGACCAACGAGGAGCTGAATCGAGTCGGGCCCTTCATAAGTGCAAAAGATTTATGGAACAAGTTGATCGAACTGCACGAAGGCACCTCGGACACGAAGGTTAGTAAAAGAGACCTTTTGATGAACAAACTCTACAATATTCAGATGATGGACGAAGAGTCGGCAAGCGTGCTTCACGCCAGAATTCAGGACATCCTGAATGGACTTCATGCAATCGGCCAACCGATGGAGAATCGGGATATGATAAGGTACGCATTGAAAGCGTTCCCAAGGAACACTTTGTGGGCATCTATGGTGGATGCTTACAAGGTCTCTAGGGACCTTTCAAAAGTTAAATTAGACGAAATATTTTTTAAATTTAAATTGGATGAACAGACTAAAGCTGAAGTGGTAGAGAAAGGTGTAGCTCTTCTTGTAGGCACAAACAATGAAAAGAAGTCAAAGAAGGTGATCGAAGAATCTGGTTCATCAAACTTCGAAAGCAACAATGAAATCATAATGGAGTTGGTGAACTTGGTCCGCAAAATGATCCGGAAGAAGCGCGAAATCAAGAAGTCAGAAGTGAAGAAACTGTTACACAAGACGAACACCAATCCATCTTCAACCGATAAAGCGGAACTAAAATGTTACAGGTGCAACAAGAAAGACCACTTCAAGGTTGAGTGCCTGAATCAAAAGAAAGATTGGAAATCTAAGAATATGGCACTAAAGGCCAGTTGGGATGAATCGTCGTTAGAGGACTTGGACGAAGAACCTACGACAAGCTTCCTCGCACTTCCAGCAAGGGACGAACCAACGATGATCGATAGCAAATCAGACACCGACTCGAGTACAAGCCACGGATCTGCATCTGTTTCTGAAGGTTCCCACACCGATGTAAGTAGTGAAAAACTTTATTCAATAATTATTAGTTTAACTAAAAAATTAACTAAGTCAAATGCCTTAGTTAAATCGTTCTAAGAGGAGATAACTCTCCTCAAGGAGAAAGTCAACTCTGGGTCGTCAATCGAAGTCACACAAATTGAGGATTCGACTCAAGTCCAATTTGAGAAGGAAAATTCTCAATTAAAGCTTCAAGTTTACGATCTAAGGTGATCGCTTAAAAAATTCACCTCTGGATCTAAGTATCTTGACATGATACTTGGTGTCGGATCGAGTAAAGCGCTAGAGGGGGGGTGAATAACGCTTTAGCATTTTTTTCATGGTTTTCAAAACTCGTTCATTCAATTGCATAAATCAAAAGTACGATAGCGGAAGACTTTAGTTAAGTAAAGAACAGTAAAAGAAAAGGAGACACAATCTTTTTTTACTTGGTTCACAGCCGAAGGCTGCTACTCTAAGGCCTACGATCTATGATCGTTTCCAACGGGCAATCCACTAGTAAACTTATTTTCTTACAACAACAAGTTGAACAATTACAAATATATCACAATAAAGTCAACTTCTTTATCAGAATTATAAATTAAATAATAGAACTTTGTTACCCAAGTGCTGGAGCTTCTTGATCCTCGATTGAGCGCGATTCTGGCATTACGGCGGTGTTACGGTTGCTTCTGGTTGCTTAGGGCGCCGTTGTCTTGACAGGGTTTGCTCGTGGAAGAATAGAAATTTATTGTTTCAAGCCTCTGGTCAAGGTTACTTATATAACCCACTCAGGTCGACTGGAGCCAATCTCAGGTCGACCCACCTAGGCAGCAATCCTCTTTCTCGATGGCAACTTCGTCTTCAAGTCGACTGGAGTACCCACTCAGGTCGACTCGAAGATGACGTAGAGCTTGTCGATAACCTTCAACTTCCACTACGCTATCTGGTGCTCAGGTCGATTGGAGTATCTATTCCGGTCGACTCCAATCCGACGTGGAGGATTTTGATATACTTTGACTTCCGCAATACTTATCCAAGCTCAGGTCGACTTGAATGTCCATTCTGGTCGACTCGAACATCTGAACCTTGGATAACTTTGCCCGGAGTCAAAGTACTTTACCTTTCCAACCTGCATTAAAAGTTAGCTCCAAAAAACAAGTAAAGAACAGGTGGAGAGTCAGTTCTCAGAACGGTCTCTTGGTCTTAACTTTAGGTTTCCAGTAAAATCTTGGGTTAGACCGACACATAATGTTCCTATTCGAGAATGTTTCCTGACCCACTCCTCTCAGGAGAGTATACCTGATTGCCAACCAAGTCCTCCAGACTTATTGAACTTTCTGCTCAGCTCTGTCCTTGGCCCCCAGGGTTTACTGCTACTACTCGGTCCTCCAGACTTCACCACGTCCTATGGTCTCCTGATCGTACTCGGCTGGATTTGGTCATGCTTCCCGGTCCTCCGACACTGCATGGGCTTGCACCTGGTGCTCTTGACTCACCAAGACTTCCACCTGATCCTCCAGATCAAGACTTGTTCTTACCTAGTCTCCAGTTAGGACTTTGTCCTTTGCCTAGCTTCAACTAGGACTTTTATCTGTGCTCCCTGCACACTAGATTAACAATATCAGTCCAACACACACTTAACTTGAACCTAGTGTCATTATCAAAACTAAAGTTCGATCATCTGATGCTTCCTGCGTCAATAATCTCTCCCTTTTTGATTATGACAACTAAAGTTTCAAGTTAAGTAAAAAAACAATATTAACTTAAAGTAGTAAGTTAACAGAAAAGAGTTTAACAATATATTATGCATGAAGTGCAAGTGTAACTCAAACTCCCCCTGCTTCAGGGCTCCCCCTGAATTTTTACTTAGTTAAAAACAGGCAAGTTTTGAAAAAATAGTATTTTTTAGTTCTCTCTCCCTGAACTTGATATTGCTTAGTTTAAACAAACTTAAGCAAAATTATCCAAGTCCTTAAAATAAAACTTTAAGTTTTGAAAACTTCTAAAATTTTGAACTTTCCAAAGACTTAAAAATTTGAGTTTAAGTTTAAAATTACTTAACTTTCAAAACATGTATTCAAGTTTTTGAAAAATGTCTAAGTTAAACTTTGAACTTGAAAAACATTTTTGAAATCTTAGGCTTTAAGAAATTTTTCAATAAATTTTCATTTAGCCTTGAAAAACATTTGAATTTGAATTTTGAAAAATTTTTGAATACATAACTTTAAAAAAACTTTAAATTGAAAAACTTGAAACTCATTATTTCTCCCTCTTTGACATAATCAAAATGTAACATAAGAGTTTGAGTCCAAGCTTTAATAGGTAAAATAGTTATACAAAAAAATATTATCCGTGGGGCGAGTGTCCAACTTGGATTTTAGCTAACTACTAGAAAGTAGTAGCTTGACTTAGTTAGCCAAGTTTAAGTGTATCATTCCATTAAGCTTTAGGCTTAGGAACACTTAACTTGATAGCTATATTTTAAAGCCTAAGTAAGGTTTGATGTACTGATTTAAGCATCTTGTACTTAGGCTAGAATCCTATACATCTCACACCAGTCTATGTTTCACAAACACAAGCAAGGTATCTAGTGTGCTTTGTGAGATGCTTCACCTAGATCTATAAGTACATACTTGTATCTAGTGTACTTTGTGAGATGCTCCACCTAGATCTATAGGTACATGCTTTCTAGGGGATTGATTCTAGTTTAAGGCTAAAACATTCATTCCTTACTTTTGAAAACAATAAAAGTTTAAAAATAGCTTTTTCAAAAATAATAAACTTTTTGAAAACATTTTGAAAGATATTTATAATAGATTTTTTTTTAAAAAATCAAAAGAAATGTGAATTTTAAAAACTTTCATTTTGCTAGTCTACCAAGCAAAGTCCGAACGGATGGATGGATTGCTGAATCTCCCTCTGGAAGGTGGCTACGGTGGCCTTGAATCACCTCTAAGGGCTCCCCCCTTTTTTAGGGTTGAATACAAGAAATATTTATATGCCCCTGATGCCACACGGCCGTGCCTCATGGCACGGCCCAGGAGACACGCCTTTACCTCTCCGTCACACGGTCGTGCCTAATAGGCACGGCCTTGAGCAGCCCCTCTTCGCAGCCTTGACCTAGGTCTTCTTTGGAGGTGAGGCACAGCCGTGCCTTATAGGCACGACCCCAAGCTAGATCAGGCTGGAAAACTGGGGCACAACCGTGCCCTATAGGCACAACCCTAGACTTGGTCGGCTTTGGTAGGGGGTACGGTCGTGCCTTCCAGGCACGACCCACAGCAGCTGATGATTTATAGGAAAGCACGGCCGTGTCTGGTGGACACAGCTATTGGTTGGTGTGGCTCGGGTGATGAGACACGACCGTTCCTTGTAGGCACGACCCCTCAGGTGATGAAATATGGTCGTGCCTTGTAGTCACGACCCTACTTTGCCTTCTTTTTGTTTGATCTCTGTTTTGCCTTATTTCACTCTAATTCCGCCCTTCAAATACATAAAATACAAGAGCAGACCCCCGAACTAGGAAATGGAGAAAATATGCCTAATGCATGGATAAGGGATATGACAAACACAGGATAATATAATGAAATGCATAAGGATGTGCAATAAATGTAGTAAAAATGTATGTATATCCTACTCACATCACACCCCCAGATTTAAACTTTTGTTTGTCCTCAAGTAAAAATTTGCATCTAGATTTAAGTAGAAATATAAAGCACAACACAATAGTTCCTAGCACATAAATCAAATCTTATCAAACAATAACAATGGTGAGCATGATACTTAAAATCATTAAGATAAAGTCTAAGAAGAAGTTCTCTGTGCTCAGTGTAAAAAGTGGCCTTAGTCTATTTAGTATCAAAATCTTACTTAAAGTCAAGTTATCATACTACCATGTTCCTAAATATTTCAAGCCTTAGACACTTATCTGCCATAGGCATGTTCCATCCCTTCCATTGCATAAGGTCTCAAAGGATTTCTCTCAAGATCAAGAAAAATATATCATTTATTTTCCTAGTAACCCTTATCGGTCTTAAAGGGGTAAATTGACATGCTTCCACTCTCGACACTATTTTTTTCATCCCTTATTATTTTTTTATTTGCAATGAATTGAAAGTAAAGTAAAGAAGCTTTTTTTTCATTAGCAGGGATTTAGGATTTTTCTAGAAGAGTTGACATAACTTGAGTTGGTCCAGTAACCAAAATGCAATGGAAGATCACCATGGAAACACTAGTACTAATCGGGTCTCATGAATCATGACTTACTTCAGAATTAATCAACCTCCTAGGTTAGGCAATAGTGTAAGAGTTCCTTAAACTAGGCGATGTATCAAGTTAGGCAATAGTGTAAGAGATCCTTAAACTAGGCGATGTATCAACTTTCTCAAGATATACTAGCTAACTTTCTGTTATTGAAGATAAGAAAAGACAAGTACTAAGAATATTAACCATTAGTATCAAAACTATCATCTAGAAATGAACGTGCTAGCATTTTTACAGGAGGACAAACTCTTAAGATGTTAATGGTGATTCTTGACATGCTATTTACCATGAATTTCTAAAGTAAAATTCGAAACAAAGTTCAAAGCAAAATTTAAAGCAAAGTTCAAAGCAAAATATAATTTATTTATTTACACTATACTCAATTATTGCTTTCCCCCAGACTTAACTCATTTTATCTTCTTCACTGATCTCGAAGAGGTGGATACCTAGGAGAAAATCTAGGAAGTTGAGGTAGGTTGCCTAAACTTTCGTGATACTGATATAGTGAGGCAACCTGTTGGCAAGTAAGGCCCATTGACCTCCTAAATTCCTCCTCTCTACTCCACTCCCTATATTGGTATCCCATGAAATCATTCACCGAAGAATAGAAATCATCTGTCCTTCTAAAACGTTCCTACACTTCTCTAAATTGCCCCTAAGTCATAGCACTATACTCATCCAACTAGCGTTGGTGAGCAGAGTGTTCTTCATGAAGTGTGTCTGGAGAACTGCGGAAAGTAAAAAAATCATAAGTTGAGCCTGACTCACCATATGTATATGAATGTCTAGCAAGCTCGTCTCTAAGGGTAGGAGGTTCATGATAAGAAGATTCATAGTGGAATGATTGCTCATGGACATACTCTGGGGTTGTTTCTGAAGGTGCCTGGAATTCTGTCTCGTTCAATTCTCGCTAGACAAAAATTTTTCAGAGACGGAACCTTTCAAGCAACCTACGTCTTCGATTAGACATGTGCTTGATTGATCAAGCAAGTTCTTGATCAATCAAAGCACACCTTGATCGAAGCATAGGATCGATGGAACTCTTGTGTTAGTATTCAGGATCCATGCAAAGAGATACAAAGGAAATAACTATGCAGCGGAATAAAATAGTTTGTACCTTTCCTTTGTAGATTGTGTAGAAGATGTTCGTTACTCGAAGACCTCTTGATCTTCTGCTGTATTCCTCTCCTCTTCTTGGACGTCGTGTGGGCGACGATCTACCAAGATGAATTCCACTCAATTCCTTCTTTTCCTCTCTTCCAATTCGATGGGAACAACTCAAGGAAGAAGCTCTCTTCTTCTTCCTCTTCCTCTCCTTCTTTCTCTTCCTCTTTCTCCTTTCTTGGCCGCCGGCCCTAGCAAGGAAGGAACCTTCTTGTGCGCCGGCCCTAGAAAAGGAAAACAGGAGGTGCTTGGGCGTCGACCCTAGCACAAGGAAGGGAGGAACTTGGTGAAGAGGGGCGCCGACCCTAGCTTGAAGAAAATAAGGGAGGGGTTGTGAAGATGGCGCCGGCCCCTAGGAGGCTAAAGACAAGGTGTGAGTTATGTTTTAGCCTCTCCCTCTCCTCCCCTTTTATAGTTTTTCCATCATAGAAAGTTTAGGAAAAAATAACAGAATTAATATAATTTTATTGGATAACAAAATTAATATAATTTTATTGGATAACAAAATTAATATAATTTTATTGGATAACAAAATTTAATAAAATTTTGTTAGATAATAAAATTTAATAAAATTTTGTCGGATAACAAAATTAACATAATTTTGTTGGATAACAAAATTAACATAATTCTGTTTAGGATTAACCGAATTCTGTTAATCAAATTCTTAACAGAATTTTTAATAGAATTCTAACTGAATTCTTAATGTGTGGATACGAGGCTTTATCTAGAGGCTACAATAGGGACCTAGAGGAGGAATTGGTTTAGGCCTTCTGATGGGCTTGTACTTCCTGTGTTCTCCCTGAACACCCAACTCAAGTCCATTAATAATAATTCATACCACTAAAGAGTTATTATTGAACTACCACACCAATCCCATATTACAATATGAGCTTCTTTTTATCATGAGTGCATTAATCTCCTTGTGTTTAAGATATCGTATGCCCGTTAATTCAATTGAATTACTGACAACTTAATTAATTAACTTCTAAATCCAAGAGTAATATCACTCAACTTTATTATCATGCGGACTAAGTCCACCTGCAGAGTTTATATGATAATCCTTATGAGCTCCTCAAGGGGACATCATCAGCCTAAATAATTAGGACACATATTTCTTCTATAATCAACAACACACCATATAAATAACACTATCTCCCAACTCATCAGACCTTTTGATTTAACAAATAAATCTCACCCTTTGATGAATTAAAGAAATAAATATTAAGTATATGTGCTTGTTATTATATAGAGATTAAGAGCATGCATATCCATAATAATAGAGGTCTAGTTCGATTATATAATCAGTATAAATCGAACAATCTCAAACGATCCTGTTCAATACACACAAAGTGTACTAGTGTAATTTTATAGTCAAGATAAACTAATACCAATTATACTACAACCATTCCAATGATTTGTCCCAGTCCATCTTGGTTGTGAGCTACTATTTATAATTTATAAGGAACTGATAACATGATTTTCTGTGTGGCATCACACTCCATGTTATCTATAATATAAATTAAGTGGACAATTGTATTAACATATATAAGAATATAAAATGCAAACATTTGACCAAAGTGATTCTCATTTCAAATTAGATGTTCATACAAAAAGCTAGGCTTATACTATACATCCCAACAATCTCTCACTTACACTAAAAGACTATGTTGCCATAAATGCTGCCATACATTTAATTCTCATCCCCTAAACATGCCTATCAAAAGCTCTCGTCGGAAGGGCCTTAGTCAAAGGATCT
This sequence comes from Curcuma longa, assembly GCA_025388495.1. Lineage (NCBI taxonomy): Eukaryota > Viridiplantae > Streptophyta > Magnoliopsida > Zingiberales > Zingiberaceae > Curcuma > Curcuma longa. The sequence goes on from JAOBBC010005328.1 coordinate 12,204, forward strand.
TCCAGGTTATCTGCTAATGTAATCTTGGCGACAACAACTTATCCGTGTTTTACGATGTCTCGTATCAGGTGGTACTTGCGTTCGATGTGTTTACTTGCCTTATGGGCTCGTTGTTCCTTCGAGTTTGCTACTGCACCACTATTATCACAATAAATTGTGATAGCTTTGGGCAAATCAGGAATCACTTCTAAGTCCATCATGAAGTTTCTGAGCCATACATCTTCTTTGGCTGCCTCAGAGGCTGCCACATACTCAGCTACCATGGTGGAATCTGAAATGCATTTCTTCTTAACACTCGTCTATGTTATGGCTCCACCTCCCAAAGTAAACACATACCCCGAGGTAGATTTACTGCTATCCCTATCTGATTGAAAGTCAGAATCCGTGTAAGACACAGGAAGCAAATTATCTGCTTGGTAAACCAGCATATAATCTCTAGTCTTTCTCATGTACTTTAATATATGGTTTAATTGTAGGGATGTATACTATAAGCCTAGCTTTTGTATGAACATTCTTATTTGAAATATTTTGAAATGAGAATCACATTGGTTAAATGCTTGCATTTTATATAATGCAGTTGTCCACTTAATTTATATTGTAGATAACATAGTGTGTGGTGTCACACACAGAAAATCATGTTATCAGTTCCTTATAAATTAAAAATAGTAGCTCACATCCAAGATGGATAGGGACAAACTTTTGGAGTGGTTGTAGTGTAATTGGTATTAGTTTATCTTGACTATTAAAACACACTAGTACACTTTGTGTGTATTGAGTAGGACCGTTTGAGGTCGTTCAATTTATACTGACTATATAATCGAACTAGAC
>JAOBBC010005424.1:0-13027 GCA_025388495.1 Curcuma longa
GACAGAAGACTAGAAGAGGGGGCGGCGTGAAGGGGGAGCTGGCGGCGTGAAGGGGAGCGGATCGTTTAGGGTTTGGGCAGAAAATGCCCCAGCCCTAAATATATATACCTATATTAAAAATTTTTTGGGCCCCTGATCGGGCTGGGCCCTGGGCGGTCGCCCTGTTTGCCCTGGGCCAGGGCCGGCCCTGAATGGACAAGGGTCAAATCTTAACGAAGTCGAGACGATACTTTCTTCCGTCGTAGTCAACTGCAGTTTCTCGATTTACCTATTCACAAATAATTATAAAACTGATCATGTATAACCACTAGGATGATGAATTCCACCTTTACTAAAATGAGTACCAACAAACATCAACTTATCATCTTGACAATTAATTAATCATCGCTCTTAAAACAACACTACAATCCGAAAGCTACGATCATACGTATCGTCGTAGATGTATATTTAGAACAAGAATTGGGAGGCCAACAGAGACGACAGGGCGATGAACGCCCAGGATGGAACCGAAATCGCGCCCGAACTGGGCACTCGACCGTCAGGGCTGGGCGCCGATGGCACAGTGCTGCCGCCACCCGGTGCCGGAGCGGTAGGAGGGGAGGCAGAGGAGGAGGAGGCGGTGACGGTGATAGCCAGCCTCTGGCCAGCCGAGCAGTGGCCGGGGAACCCGCAGATGTAGTAGTGCATCCCGGCGGTGGTGACGGATACCGTGGCGGGGCTGGTGGTAAAGGTGGAGCCGATCTGATTGGCCGTGGAGCAGGAGTTGAAGCTCGCCCTCGGCACTTCGATCACGTCGTGTACCCCGTTCGCAAAATTAAAAACTGAATCAAGAACAAATTAAGTTGTCAGTAACCTAAAAGAAGATCTATTACGATCGATCCAACAGATGATTACACGCTGTCTTCGTGGTTACCTAAGGTGTCGCCGACGGCGAAGGTCTGGTTGGAAGCCCAAGCGGAGTAGTCATTGACGCCGGAAGGAATGGTCCACCCGGAGTTGCCGCCGACGGTGTGAGTTGTTGCAGCCGAGACGGCGAGCGCGAGGTTGGCGGCCATCAAGATGAGCCCGGCGAGGGACAACGACGTCGCTGCTTTCGCCATCTCCGTACTGCTCTGCTATCGACCGGCTCCTCTTCCTCTCTTCCTCTACTCAAATTTGCTTCCTGCAATCTGGAGGCTTCCATAGCTAATTTATAGTGGCCATTAACGCGTGACCCATCGACCGCCCTTGGACTCCTTCTCACTCGTGTTTGACTTTGACTCGGCGTGCGAAATGTGATCGTGTCTAAATGGAGCGGCGGATTCGACAGGTTGTTGGGCTTAAAATTATGTGGATCGTGACGTTAGACCAACACCTCTTCTCCCTCATCCACACACGCGCAATCTTGTGTCAATCTGCTCTCTTCCACCCCTCTTGGTTAAATAAAGATCGGTGAACTCCTCCCTCATCCTCTCTCGAGGTAACCTTTTCTTTTTTGTATTTGTTCTGATTGGATGCCCGATTAAGTCATCAGTCAATAATATATCACCTCAACCTTGATTAATCCCACTAACGAGAAGAACCTGAGGAAGAAGAGAACTGAACGAGTGGATTAGCAAGGCGCCAGGGATTCCCGACGGGGCCACTCCGACGTTCAAGTCAACCAAGAATAGGAAGGGAGAAAAAGAAATAATATGCGTGTGTAAGGAATTCGAGGGAGCATTTTTTTTTCATACCTGTGGAGGTTTATATAATAGCAGAGGGAGCATAATCTCCGAAGATTAACGCGTTCGTTTAGCTGTTAATGTGGCATTAACGGCACGATCTTAACGGTACGATCTCTGACAGTTTCCAAACATCCAACGGCTAAGCAGGGTTGATTATCTTCATTCGACGGTTGTGCACATAAGTGTGCGGGATTTTCAGGGACCAAGTTTGGAAACTTGGTCTCGTCCTTATTCTTTTGGATGAGCTGATAAGTCTGAGCCACGGAGAAGGGTTAGTATATTTGCCCGTTGATGGTTGACCTGACGCGTGAAGTCGGAAGATATGTGGTCGAATTGTCGAGATGGCCGAGCTGTGAGAGCATGTGGTCGGACTGTATGAATGACCGAACTGTGAGAGTATGTGGCCGAGCTGAGCTGGCCTGAATGTATAGCGGAGCCGACTTGAATGTATGGCCGGGCTGACTGTACGTCTGGCCGAGCTGACCTGTATGTGTGGCAGGGCTAAATTGAGCGTGTGGTCGAACTCACCTATATATGTGGCCGAACTGTCTTGAACGTATGACCGAGCTCACCTATATGTGTTGCCGGGCTGACCTGAACATATGGCCGAGCTGACCTGAATGTGTGGCTGAGCTTGAGCCATGATTTGTCCCTTTGACCTTATACATGCTAGGTCAGATGTCACTTTGGACCGATTATTGATCTCTTTTTGCCATGTCAGACCAGTCGAGACTTGCCATATCAGTATTCATAGATCACTCTTTAATAAAAGTGATTAAAAATTTAGTTAAATTGAATAATCAATCAAATCGATCAAATTTAAAAATTTAGTTTAATTATTTTAAAATTTTAATTATTTTTTTTCTAAAAAAATCAATTAATTCAGTTCGATTTCGATTTTAAAATTTCTTATTCAATTAAACCGAATAAACTAAATTAATTAAAATAAAAAAATAATTTTTAAAATTTTAAATTAGTAAATTTATAAATCTCTAATTAACTAATTGATAAATTTTTTATACTATTTAAAAAATTCAGTTATTTCAATTAATTTGGTCAAAAATTAAATTAATCGATATTTTATCGGTTTGATTTATTCGATTTTTATTTAAAAATTTGATCGATTCGGTTAGTTTAAAAAAATTCGGTTCAGTTCAGTTTTGATTAATTTGGTTCGATTTTAACTGAATACTCAACCCTACTCCTTAATCCTCCCTCACTTGTGTTCTCTCTTAAGTTAGAATCCTTCATCTACCATTACTTTAGGAATAGATGATGGCACCAATTGTAATAAAAGATGATTTCATTCACCTCAAATGGTCTGTATCATCGATCCCACAGTGAAATATAGACAGCTAAATTAAATATGCAGTAGACCTCAGGTGGAAAAACATTTGGGATAATAAAATCCCCACGAATCAATCTGTGTCCATTGCAGTAAATCTACCACCTAAGCACCAACTATATTATGCCCTAGGACAGGTGATGGCACCAATGATAAGGAAGGAAGTGGTGAGAGAGACCTTAAGGTTAGAGTTTGATCACTCTTTTAGTTTATGGTTACTTAGTGTAGAGAGATCATTGATTATAAGATGATCATTGACCATCAAAGCATTCTTGAAGCTCAATGTAAGGGTTGTAACATTTTTTCTTTAGTAATTTTTAGAGAGGTTTCTCTATTATTGTTGTAAGTGTTGGTGCAATTGTGCCATAAATAGTAAAGTTTTATTAGGATGTTTTGATGTGTTTGATAAATCCTTTAAGTTATATTTGTCTAGTTTATTGATATGTGTCCATCAAATTTGTAGGAACTTAGTAAGTTACACATGAAGCTTGTGACTCTATGTGTTCAACTTGTGATGGTTGACTTGGTGCGGCCAAATTGGTTTCATTTGTTTGATAGCTCGAAGGTCTGGTATGAGGTTGACTTAACGTGATCGATGAAAAATGGTAATAGACATCCAAAGGTCAAGAAAATTCTAACTATGTGTATTCTAAGATGATGAGAATAGATAAGTTGATAGTTTAATAGTTTTGATTGCCTAGAATGAGGAGAGCTCAGTAGGTAACTTAGCAAATGATTGAATGAAAAGCAAACTTGGAGAGTTTGATGCATATGAAGAACTAAGACCTGATAGGAAGTGTACTTTTGGGAATCATATAAGAGGTGGACTATATAGGTGATCTAGAGAAAGATGGTAAGTGAAATAAAATTAGAGAGCTTGATGTATCGATAGGATTAAAGATTTAATAAGTCGTTGACTCTGGGCCAACATAAAGATGTGACAAATGAAAACCTAAAAAATGGTAAGCTATGAGAGATTATATGTGAATTGTAATCTCACATTCATATCTTTGGGCAACATCAATGGGAGATATGTTGGTGTAATCAACCTCAAATCAAGGTTGACTAGGTTAATCGAGCTTGAGTTGACTCGAGTTTGATTTCGATGTTTGATCAATATGTTAGTTAGATGTCAAGTAGGTCAAGGTTGACCGAATACTTAACAATCAATCAATATGGTATTTGATCAAGATGGTAAAGAAAAAGTCAAGCAGATCAAGGTTGATCAGATACTTGACAATGAAGAAGAATCGAGTAGGTTAAAGTTGATTAGATACTTGATAGTGGAGAACTTCAAGTGAGTCACTGTTGACCGGATACCTGACATGTAAGAGGAAGTCCAAATGGGTCATAGAGGATCGAATATTTGGCATGAGAAAGAAAGTCCAAGTGGATCATGGTTCTGACACTTGACTAACAAGGAGTTGGCACAAGATGGAAAATCCAAATAGGTCATGAAGGATTGAATACTTGACACAAAGAGGAAAGTCTAAGTGGATTATAGTTGACTTACCATTTAGCAATATAAAAAGTCCAAACAGGTCAAGGAAGATCAGATATTTGACAATGATGAAGTCCCAATAGGTCAAAGTTGATCGAATGTCGGGTAATGAAAAGTCTCAATAAGATGTCGAGTGAAGGAAGTCCTAATAAGTTGAGGTCGATCGGATACTAAGTAAGACAAGATTTTAGCTTCGGAAATGCTGAAATAGGGGTAGCAATCGATTACTATGTGATAGCAATCGATTAGTAAACTCTAAACCCTAAAAGGGGGTTTGCTGCATGATTAATCGATTGATGGGGTTTATTAATTGATTGATAGGCTAGCAAATGATTGCTGGAATGTGTCAATTAATTGATGGCATTGTAATAGCGAATAGAAGCTTCCAGAATCGATTGCCCAGTTTGACGGGATGCCAATCGATTGGTAGAATGTGTTAGGCAAATAGAAGCTTCCTGAATCGACTGGCTAGTTTAACTCGAAGCAAAAAATCGATTATTGTAGCTTAGTAATTGATTGCTAAAGTAAAAAAAGAGTCATTCTATAGATTTAAACGGTCAGATCCGATATGACAATCGATTAGTGATGGCAAACAATTGATTGGTAGGTGAAAATCATCCCCAACAATAATCTTATAACATGGGCACATAGCGTGCTTCTTGTGCAATTTAAAAGGGCATTATCGAAATCAATGTTAAAGGGGGAGGAATCTGACTAGGAACAAAAGAGGGAGTTTAAATTAAGAGGGAGCTCCTATGGTATCATTTAATAATGCAATTCCTTTGTGCCATGATAAAAAGCATGCTAAACTTAAATTTTATTAATTTAATGCTTATTATCATGAAAATAGAAGGCATAATAAATCCAAAGATAGTTTTAGGTCATATCATATTAGAACAACCTTCCTAAGGATAGGAAGATAGAAAAAAAAATTAGACAAGAAACCTAAGCAATTTAGACATATGCCTAGAAATAAAAATATCCAAGGCAATTATGAAAAACCAAAATTTGAGGATTTGGAGATTGAAAATCAAGTCTTGAGGTTAAGACTAAATAAATTTAAAAAGACCCTTAGGAAGATGAAAAATACATTCAAAGGGTCAAAGAAACAAGACCTAGATTTAGATAGAAAAGAGTCATCTAAGGGCAAGAAAGATTTAAGATAAATCTAAGTCCAAAAAAAAAACATGGCTTTATACCATTGAGTTACATATAACTATGGAACTAATCTTAAATCTAGGAGTCAAGTCAAGATTACAAGGAAAATCATCCCTAGTATATGAGACTAGTATGACTAAGGCTTCTAAGAAGTCTAGAAAAGTCATTAGAAAAATATCTAGGGAGGTTATTCCTATTGAGTATCTAGTACACCTAAGGAGCTTCAATAGGTATTGAATTTCTAAGAGTGTGACCTCATCACACTAGATGGGTATAGGATGTGTCAACCTAAATTGGAAAGGTTGTTAATTCAATCATGATAAAGTTGGCATTTTAGGAAATTTTCAAGGTATTATGATATTTTGAGAATGAAAATTTAAATTTTACCTTGGAAGATTTCTATAGTGTGCTAATAAGAACTAAGTTCTTAAGTTGATCTAGGGGGGTTATTCCTAGTGAGTATCTAGTATACCATTAGCAAGCCTTGCTCTTTTTATTTTATTTTTTAGATGAACTATTGATGATAGGGCATAGAGAAGTGCATTATATTCATAAAAAAAAGTGCACTATGGTTATTTGAAAAAAAAGTGCACTACAGTTATTTAAAAAATAAAAAAAATAATTTTAATTCAAAAAGGATTTAACATGTACTGGTGAAATTGTTTAGGGATGGATGATAGAATTTTTAGTAAACAATAATTCTTATTTCTCTTATTAATAAATTTATTGTACATCATGAGTGGATTTCAGTGTAGAAAGGGATAAGAGTTATTTACATGTTATTGGATTATCCAATGCTAGTTTAGATGTGATATTTATTGGGCATTATTTTACTGACTCATCTATGAAGCATTCCATTGATCTCATGTCTTCCAACTTTACTTTGATTTTATTCTCTCCATTCATTTTCTTACATACATATTATTTTTTCCCTTATTCATGTTTCCTTTACAATTCTAATAAACTTTCATGATCGTGCGATCTTGTGCATATGATAGTGGTGGAGATTAGAAGAAGAGCAAGCATATGGTAGTGCATAAACCATAAATAGTTTGAGTGAGCTCCACCGTTGCATGATTATGAGAGAAGAGCTACCACCACTTATCTTGTGAGGTTTAATTGTCATCATTCTCAATTTATTCGGATGGATTGAAGTCATTGTATTATTAATCAATGTAAGAATTGAGTTCATGAATGCTCGAGTCTTTGGAATTTGACAATTTTAGGTAACTTATTTTTACAACTTCTAAACATGATGGATATTGTTGGGGGGAGGGGGAAGCATTTCTAGTTTGATTCACTTGCATGCGATGTGCAAGAATAAGTGTAGAAGATTTGATAATCGAATTTTAGACATGTTATTTGAGGGTTATATCTCGGTGTTTTTATCCTCTTTTGTATCCGAAATTATGTTTCTAGTATATTTTATTATTTTGGATTTTTTGTAGTCTTTATCTTAATTCCTATAGATTTGAGAGATGTCATGATTATTAATTGAACATATTTTATTTTGCAGGAATTTATGGTAAGGACAATAAATTGAAGAGGAGAACATTGGATTTGGTTTAATCGTGGTTCAGTTCGACCCAAGGATTAGAAGATCAAAATTGAAGAATTAATTTCATACATATTTGAGAAGCCTAATTGTAAGGATCTCCAATCAAGCTAAAATCCAATTTAAAAAGCCCAAGAGAATAACCATCCTAAACCAAATTGAACTAAACCAGACCGGTTCAGTGGTCTTATTTAATGATAGTCCAGTTCAATGGTTTAAAAGGTGGGTCCTTCAGTCATTGCTGGGCTTGCGCTTCACGATTAGTTTTCTTTCTTTCTCTCGATCGCAATTTTCTTCCTCTGCAAGACTTTTCCCCTGATTGAAGCCAACAGGGTGACGACAACTTCTTCTACGGTATTATGAGCTCGCTAGGATCTTCGCCGGAGTGGTCTAGCTCCGATGAGCTCTTCTTTATTCCCCTCCAGCTACGCTTGGCCTGTCACCAAGGTTAGGGCAGTGGGTTTCAGAAGCGGCCGACGGTTTCGTTTCCTCCAAGAACTTTGTCGGAGTGGTTCAACTCCGGTGAGCTTCCCTTCCTTCCCACAATCCACCGGAGCCTAGAGGATGGATTCCTTCACCAACGTGGTTCGCAAACGCGAGGGCTACCCTACTGGCTCTAACCATCCTCCTTGTCACTGGTGAAGCTTTGAGGTAAGTGATTCCCGATTACTTTTGCCTAATTTGTCAATGTGGTTTGCAACAGCAGGTTAGGGCAAAGGCGAACCAGCGACTGGCTGATTCTTGGACTTCTCTAATCATTCTTCAGAGTGGTACAACTCCAGGGAAGAAACCTCCATTCCCTCGTTGGCGTGAGCATCCCAATGGAAGTCATTCTCGCAATCTCACTAGAGAAGGAGTTCTGTCTCCGGGCCGATGGTATACTGTTGGGTTTGATTTGGAGATCGTATAACTTCAATTAGTTTTGTGATTATGTTAAGTTTGAATGAATTTGTGAGTTGGTTAAGTTTGGATGAATTTGTGATAATGTTAATTTTGAATGAATCTGTGAATTGGGTTAAATTTTGGATTAATTTGTGAATATGTTAATGTTGTATGAAATTATGATTATGATTGATATTTGGATGAAATTGTTAATATGGTAATTTTGTATTTAATTATGAATATGGTAATGTTTGGATGAATTGATTAATTATGGTTAATGTTTAGGATTAATTTGTGAATTGTGTTAATATTGTTATTGAATTGTGATTTTGGTTGGCAATAATGTGGAGGTGTGTAGTTGATAATTCATAATTCCATCTTATAATGTTAGGTTTGCTAGTATGCGTAGTTGGGTGTTTAGTTTTAATTTTGTATAGTTAAATTATTTCTTGATTGATAGTTGTTATATCTTGGTTGCCCTCTGTTAGAATAAACTTGTATCATAATGCCCTAATTGTTGTTAGTCATGAATCTTTCTTTGATTGAATAAGGCTAGAGAATAAAAATCCCTTTGTTAATGTTGTCTAATGTAAACTTTCTATCATTGGTTCTATCAGAGAGACGATCCAGACCCTCTACTATGCTATTTTAGTGTAAATTAGGAGTTTTGGTTAATTATAAAATATAAATTTTGAATGGTGTATATGATAAATAAATAAAATAAAAAATATAAAAATAAGCAACCATGAATAGCTACTGATGTGAAGATTTATTCAATATGGAATTCTTTACACCACTCGTATATCTTCCTTCCTTGGAATTACTGACCATTATCAGAGATTAATCGTCAAGAAATGTCATATCGACATATAATATTTTACCACAAAAACTTTATCACTGCTTGCTTAGTAATGCTAGCTAATGACTCTGCTTCCATCCACTTAGAAAAATAATCAATGACCACAATGATCTTTTTCCTGAGTCATCCCTCACGGGAATTGTCCCACTATATCCATTCTTTATTGATCGAATGGGCAAGCCGCAACTGCATGTTTCATCAACTCGATGAGGCGAGTTTGTCAATTATGGTGTCATTGATAAGTTCACAAGTCTTTACTAGTTGTATGGTATCTTTCTTCAGAGTGGGTCAGAAGTATCTTGCTAACAATATTTTTAGTGCGAGTGAATGACCTCCAATATGACTTCCACATGATCCCTCATATATCTCCCTTAGAATATACTCAGCCTCTTGTTCTCTCAAATACTGCAACAATGGACCAACATTGGATCTTTTATATAAAATATCTCCAAGGACACAGAATATGGTGGCACGATACTTGACCTATTTAACCTTTATGGGATCCTCAAGTAGTTTTTCCTCTTGAAGGAAGGCTAGCAGTTCTATTCTCCAGTCGCATATTGTTAGGTCTAGGTTGATCTCTATTTGTGGCATCAACTCTACTTGCGACACTACTTCCCAAGCGGCTCAATCTCCAAGGGAAGTAGCTAGTCGAGTTGATTCATCGGCTAGGGTATTCTCCATTCGGGAGATTTTCTTTACCAAAACTTCCACAAAGTGTTCCTTGGCCCTTTCCAAAGCTTCACAATATCTGCGACACTTGTCATCCTTAATCTCAAAGGTTCCATTAACTTGCTTCACCACCAACTAAGAATCCATGTTGATTAGTTCTCTCTTAGCCCTAACGTTCTAAGATGCTCGCAAAGCAGTCAACAAAATCTCATACTAAACCTCTTTATTTGACGCCCTAAAAATGAGTCGTACAACCAATTTCACTTCTTCACCCCTAGAAGAGATTAGAACAACACATACTCCACTGCCTTCATTATTGTATGAAATGTCTAAATAAACCATCCATGGCTCGCTTTCCTCTGTTTAGAGAGATTCAACCAAGAAATCTATCAATGCTTGTGCCTTAATAAAAAGCCATGGTTGATATTCTATATCATATTCACTAAGTTATGTTGCCCATTTTATAAGTCTTCCAACGGCCTCAAGGTGAGTAAGGATTTACTAAAGACGAATATCCATAAGCACAACAATTGGATGTAATATGAAGTAATGGCATAAGAGTCGAGCAGTCAGGGTCAATTCCATAGTTAATTTTTCAAGACTAGTATAACGAAGTTCAGAACCTTTGAAAAGATAACTGATGTAATATATAAGACATTGCTCCCCTTGCTATTGCCTAATCAGCATAGAGCTTACAGTTATTTCTGACAGAGCTAAATAAATCACCAATTAATTGTTCACCTATATGAGGCTTAGTCAAAATAGGTAGTTGGGCTAGATAATATTTCAACTCTTGGAAAGCTTTATCATAACGTTCATCCCATTGAAAATGGATGGCTCATCAAAGAATCTTGAAAAAGAGTAGACTCTTGTTTGTTGAGCAAGATATGAAATGAGATAAAGTCGTGATCTACTCGACTAGTCTTTGAAATTCCCATAAATTTTAAGGAGGCAGCATCTGCTGAATCGCCTCGATCTTTTTAGGATTTGCTTTGATTCCTCGCTTAGTCACCATATATCTGAGGAAATGCCCTTTAGTGACCCCAAAGATACATTTCTATGGGTTAAGCTTCATGCGGTATCTTTGCAAGGAAGCAAATGTTTCCTCCAAGTCAGGTATTAAGCCACCTACACATAAAGACTTGATAAATACATCATCAATGTATACCTCTTTGTTCCGTCTAAGCTACTCGACGAAGACTTTGTTCATCAATTTTGGATCGGTTGCCCCTGTGTTTTTCAATCCAAATGGCATGACTATGTAGCAGAAAGTACTATCGGTTGTGATAAAGCTGACTTTATTCTAATCGGCTTTAGCTAAGGGGATCTGATGATACCCTTGGTATGCATCTATCATAGAAATGTATTGATATCTGACTCTTGAATCCACCAGTTGATCGATACAAAAAAGATGGTAGCAGTCCTTAGGACAGGGCTTGTTTAAGTCCTGAAAGTCTACATAAACATGCCATTTCCCTGATGGGCACCAGTATAACATTAGATAGCCATGTCAGGTATTGCACCTCCCTAATATGGCTGACATTTAAAAGTTTATGTACTTCCTTCCAAGTAACCTTATTCTTTTCTGGGCCAAAATGATGTCGTTTCTGTTTAATCGAACTGACATTAGGCATAATTTGCAATCGGTGCTCTACCACCTCTTGCTTCACTCCAATTAAATCTTTTGGGGTCCAAGCAAAGACGTCTACATTTGAATAAGGCAAGAGATAACTAAGGCATTCAACTTGGCCGGGAAATCTTTAGAAATTTTGATAGTCCTCTCTAGATGAGTAGGAACTATCTTGACTGCCTCAACCTGGAGCTCAGATATCAGTGAAGATTCTCCCTCTAGATGGAATATATCCCCTCCATCGGCTGGTTGTGCCTATCTGACACTCCTCTTTGGTTGTTCCTCCTCTTCTCTACCAAATCATCTCCACATAACATTTTCGAGATGCTTGTTAATCCCACTGAACTTCTCTAACCTCGTTGCTAATTGGGAACTTAATTTTTTTGGTGATAGGGGGAAGTTACTACTTGAAGAGCGCTAACAGTCAATCGACCCAGGATAATATTGTATGAGGAGGGTGCATCCACTGCAATGAAGGTAGCCAAAATAATTTTTCTTCGTAGCTCCTCCCCCAATGAGAAGGGTAGTTTTCTCTGACCAAGTTGTCATATCTCATGTCCAGAGAAACCAAATAAGAAAGTGGTGATAGATTGTAAATCTTCCACTTTAACTCCCATTTGGTTTAAAATTGGCCAATAAAGAATATTGACCGAACTACCTACATCCACAAAAACTCTGGCAATATCATAGTAAGCTACAATTGCACAAATTATCAGGACGTCATTGTGCAGGGTAGTAATCTCTTCCAAATCGCTAGGATCAAATCCTAATACCAGCCTGGATTCCACTTCCCCCATGTTTACTATCACGCATTCTTCTCAGCTAAATCAATTACTAAAGCAATTAGAGTCCCCATCAATTGTACCTCTGAAATCATGTTTATGACTCTGCGAATAGGGGATTGATTTTGAATTGGCTCCCTTTCCTACTATGGAGTCGTTGGCTGATTTTGAGGTGGCAGGGCCTGGCGTTAATGACCCGCGTGGTTCTATCTAAGAGGGTAACAAGGAGGTGGTCTATTCTGATAAGGAGTCGGACCAGTCAATATGTCTCTCATGCCTGGATAAGTCTCGATAACCCGCTCCAGCTCTTGCTCTAACCCCTTACGACTATGGGTTGTGTTCCCATACTCCTGGTGAAAAGCAAAGAAGTAGGGGTGGGTCTCCTTTGAGGTCCTCATTCAAAACCCATAGGTCGCCTCAAGAGCTGATGATCCTCGCAGATCTGCATAATCTCTCCTTAGAAAATCATAAAGGAAGGGTATAAGGTTGGTATCTTTGTTTAACATGTTGGATAAGTAGATCTGCATAACCTCTCCTTAGAAAACCGTAAAGGAGGGGTATAAGATTGGTATCTCTGTTGAACATGTTGGACAAGCCGAGGGTGAGGTTGTTGTTCAAGATGATGTTTTGGAGCCTCGACTGGTCGAGGCCTATTTGGTTCCTATCGAGCTTGCTGAGCCTCCTCCATATTGATATATATTTTCTGCCCATGCGAGGAGAGTATCATAATCTACAGGTGGCTTCTTTGACAAAGAATAGAAAAAAATCTCCATCTCTGAGTCCTTGGATGAAAGCATTTGTCAATATCTCTAGTACTACTGATGAGATCTCTTTACAGCCTGAATAACATGCTGGATGTACTAACGCAAAGTTTCCTGAGGCTTTTGCTTAAGATTAAATAAGTCATGAGCGGGGTAGGTGTGTACCTCTTGGAACT
>JAOBBC010006002.1:0-13009 GCA_025388495.1 Curcuma longa
AATCCTAGACTTATCCATCTCATCCATAAATCCCCAAGTCAATCTCTCTCTCTATCACATCCAAAATTCTCAACTATTTTGCTTCCCTAGAGTCTAGACAACTAGCCTTGTGATATCATTATAGCTAACAAAAGTCCCTGTGGATTCGATAATTTTTATTACTTGACGACGGTCGTATACCTGCGGACCTATCATGTTTTTGGCGCCGTTGTCGGGGACTGTTGCTATTAGCTTTAGTGACTAGCAATTTTAGTTACTCTAAACTTCGAAAAATATGAAAAAAATCAAATATAGAAAATCCAAAATATTTTTCTTGAGAACTTAATGGATGTTCATACAAAGAGGTTACTCCAAAAAGAAAAAGTAATATTAGCTGTGTTGTATGTCGATAACTATTGTGCGTTTTGTGGTGCTGATGGCCATGTGTTTAAGAATTGCCCAACTTTATCTATTTTATTTGACTCTGCCTATAAAATTCCTCCACGTGAGGAATGGGAGTCATCACCCATTTGTTATGATTGTTTAAGACAGGTTTCTTGTTGTGAAAGTTGTGGCAAAAAGTTCAAGAGCTCGAACATAAAAAGGTTGAAGATCTCACTGAGGATTTATTTGAAAATCTACTCTATCCTGCTATTAATGATATGATGGATAATGATGTTGTAAGAAGATATGTAGGGACTCGAGCTAAGGTGAAAAGGTCCCAAGAATTCTATTCTTCTATTCCACACTTTATCCCAGTAAATGTTATAAATAATGCAGGATTAAGAGTCTTTGAAAGGGTTAGTGTAGGGACTTGTGCATTAAAGGCCAAGCCCCAAGAATCACTTCTCTTAATTGATCTTCCAACCACACCAAAGCGCACTCTACCCTCAAATATGTTTGATGACTTGCTAAACTTTGTGATTGGTAAAGATATTATTTCTTTCAATATATCTATATTTACCAATCCATTTTTTCTCAAACATATTTGTGATAGGAAATTTTTTAATTATAAATCGCATATAAACTTTTCACAGCTATTATATGAGATTACTAGTAGTAACCATTTATGTATGAGCATATTTAATGACAAGCTCAGGGCCCTCAATCGTAGGGTTCTGAAGTATCTTACACCTCCATGGTCGAGGTTTAAGTAATAAAAATAAAGGTCAAACTAAAGACTTTAAACAAGTGCTGCTTCGGAGGCAACCCAAGTTTTCTTTTTGTTTTATTTTGGTTCCTTTCTTTATTTTCTATTATGCCTTATTTTGTTTCCTAATCCACAAACCCTCTACTTACTTTTTCTTGTTATATTTTCTTTTGAAGGTTTTATTGATATGGAGAAGGGTGCTTACCTTGAGGAGGGGGATTAAATAACTAGAGGTTTTAAACATCTTTGAAGCTTCATTGGGTAATTCTCTCCAATCATATTTCTGCTCCGTTAATATTTCATTATTTTCATTGAGACATAGAAAAATGTAAGCCTAGGGGGACGTACATATTTTGGATTCTTAATTAGATTTAGTTATATTTCTTTTTATTTCTTTATGCATAATAAACTTTTCTAGCTAGTGACATCACTTATCATATCATTGATGGTTTGTCTTCTTGTAAAAATGGTAGCACACTTATTTTAGATTTCGTTGATTTAATGTTTGGAGTTAGTATGTTTGGTGATTGATCTTTCCTATCCTTGGTAGCATGAAGTGTGCTATGTTCTTATTGAAAGAATTTGAGTTTTGACCTAGTTTTAGGATCTCTCTACACTATGCCTCGGTTTGATAATTGAAAGTCTGAAATTAGTCATGATTCATAGAACCATAAGTACTTGTGCTTTTAAGGTGATCTCTCAACTACATTTTGGTTACCGGATAAACTCGGATCATGGAAGCTCATTTAAAAAAAATCTAGATCTCAAACTAATAAATCTATTATAGTTGCAATGCCTTCTTATGGTCGCAACACTTGTTTCAAAAAAAAGGGATAAAAAAATAGTGTCATGAGTGGAAACTGATAAGATACCCCTTTGAGATCGGTAAGGGTTACTAGGAAAATATCTATCATATTTTTCTTGATACCGAGTATTCCTTTGAGATCTTGTGTATATGGTGCAAAGCATTTTTGAGAGGGATGAACCATGTGAGTGGCAGGTAAGTGTCTATCACCGGAAGCATAAGGAAAACTGGTTAGGTGATAACTTGACTTTGATTAAGATTCGACACTTGAAAATCAATAGTCACATTTTGCACCGAACACGGAGAACTAACTCTTAGGTCATATTTAAGTAATTTTAATGTATAACTCACTAATGAAACTATATGATAGGATTGGTTGTGATTCACTAGAGATTATGATACTCCATTCTTTCAATTCATGAATCTAAATGCAAGTTTTTGCTTAAGGACAAGCAAAAGTTTAAGTTTGGAGGTGTGATGCGCGTATGTTATATATGGTTTTTAGCTTTTTTTAACGCTCATCTACTTGTAATTCATTGCATATGATTTACTTTATCACACCTTGTTCGTTTATTATTACTTGTTTCTACTCTTTTGATTAGAGATCTGCTCTTTGTATATTTTGATTGACAGAATGTGATTTAAAGCTAAAATGATGCAATTTGATGGTGGAACAAGAAGTGATGAAAGGAGTCTTGCACTGGTCGTGCTCGCTGTCACGAGCGAGTCTCTTACGCAACAAACATGAGAAAATGGAGGAAAAGGAGCAATAGAGCAGAACACGAACGTGCATGACCGTGCTTCATACTTCCAAGGCTCAGATACGGCCTGGCCGTGCCAAGAGGCACAGTCGTGTCCCTCCACAGATTGAAGACAACTCCAGGCCGTGCTTATTAGGGCACGACCGTGTCTCATTTACAGAACCCCGCCGATCTGGGGTCGTGCCTTGCCTGTTTTCCAGAAGAGGGGCTGCTCAAGGTCGTGCCTATAAGGCACGGTCGTGTGACAGAAAGGTAGGGCGTGCACCCTGGGTCGTGCCAAGAGACACGGTTGTGTTGTGCTTGGACCCTATAAATACCATTTTTACAACCCTTTTGGGGTATCTTAGGTTATCTTCTGAAACCCTAGGGTCTTGGCTTGTGGGAGGTGCCTCCCTACTCCGGGGGAGACCCCTAAACTCTTCATTTCCATCGATCCATCCTATACCGGAGCAAGAAGATCTTCAAGGGTTGTCTGTGCTTCAAGATAAGTCTTCTCCTCTCTTATGGATGATGTTTTTTCTTGCGTTCTTGTTGTAACCTTTTTGTAATGGAGTAGATCTTTGAGTTTAGGATGTAGGATGAATATTGATGTAATGATGGTGATGTAAGAACTAGTTTATATTATTTTTTCCTATTCTATGAAGTGTTTACACTTGTTTCATTTATTGTGTGTCTTGAACGTGTTTGATGAAATATTTGTGTGAGCGCATATGCATGATTATGAGGGGTAGATTATTGTGTAGGGAGATCTTAGGATCGTATGACCGAGGTGCTTTGTGACAGAAGGTAAACCTTTAACCGGACTTTCCGAGGTGACCTTTATATAGTGGTAAACTCTCTTAGGGGATAGCTAACAGCTATTGATGACTAGGAAGGGGTCCCTTAATTGGGTGCTCGATGATAGAGGGTAGTATACCAGTAGTATTGCTGGAGTGCTCGTGACAGCGGGAGAGCTATAGAACCAGACTATCTAGGTATCGTCCTGAACGTAATCATAGCGTTAGAATATCATGATTTAATTCTGACAAAGTATGACGAGGTCGAGTTGATATCTTTGTTAGAATCCTCACAAGGTGGTAAACATTGAGAGTAAGGGAACAAACATGAATTAGGAATGTCACCAAACATTGATGTGAAACCGAAATCCTAAACTTATCCATCTCATCCATAAATCCCCAAGTCAATCTCTCTCTCTACCACATCCAAAATCCTCAATTATTTCGCTTCCCTAGAGTCTAGACAACTAGCCTTGTGACACCATTATAGCTAACAACAGTCATTGTGGATTCGATATTTTTTATTACTTGACGACGGTCGTATACTTACAGACCTATCAGAGACTTATCCTAGTCTCCTAGAATCGTCGAAACAACTTCTCTACAGGATAATGCATAATGAGTAAAAATAGTATTAAAATTGATTTACGTACCTTAGCTAGATGTTCAGCTCCCAATTTACTCATCTAGACTTAGTTGCCAAGCCCCATCTCCCAACTGACTTTCTTGAATATGCTGTCGAGACTTCAGCTCCTAGCTGACTCCCTTGGATTTGCTTTACTTAGTTTTCAACTAGGCCTTTCTTGTTTGGTTCCCAATCAAGTCTTCCACCACTTAGTCTCGCTATAGGACTTTCACTGTCTGGTTTCCAACTAGATCTTCCTTGTCTAGTCCTACTAGGACTTTCTGCTACCTGATTCCCAATCAGGATTTCCGTTGTCTAGTCCCATTAGGTCTTAGCCTTTGTTTAGTTCCCAACCAAGACTTTACCTCATGTCAAATTATCTGCACCTACACATTTGATAAATCCATCAAATCACATACAAACTAACTTTGAACTTAGTCATATATCAATACATAGGTCAATATGGTGCTCCCAACACCAACAGTTTCATATGGACATCAATACACTCACCCATCTCTTGGGTTGAGATCAGCAAGCCTAAGGAGGAGGATGGCTAGGGGATGAGGAAGCTCAAGGCTTGGATTGTCAATGGTCCTTTAGCGCATCTAGGATAAACAAGGCACACTCTGGATCAGATGGGTGCATCACACCTACTTGGTCAGATGCATGCATCACACTTAGCTTACGAGGATATTCGGGCATGGTAAGCTAATGGCACAAATTCTCCACTCGTCAAGAAGCTACTTCATATTTGAGATGAGATATTAGTGTCCATTGACCTTGCATCACAGGCAAGCCAACACCTAGATGGATGGTTTTCAGGGGCTTATGGAGCAGTAACTAAGGCTTGTGACTTCTTCAAATAGCCTTGGGTGACGACAATGTGGAAGCCATAGTTGTAGCTGAGTCATGCATTTACTGCATGACTACATGCTCATGGGAGGTTGCAAACTCATGATAGACATTCTTATGTGCAGGACAAGACTTTTACCTTCTCAGGGTTGAGAAGGAAACACAAGAGCATCTCTTCTTACAATTTATAGCAAAGCTAATGGCACAAATTCTCCACTCATCAAGAAGCTACTTCATATTTGAGATGAGATATTAGTGTCCATTGACCTTGCATCACAGGCAAGCCAACACCTAGATGGATGGTTTTCAGGGGCTTATGGAGCAGTAACTAAGGCTTGTGACTTCTTCAAATAGCCTTGGGTGACGACAATGTGGAAGCCATAGTTGTAGCTGAGTCATGCATTTACTGCATGACTACATGCTCATGGGAGGTTGCAAACTCATGATAGACATTCTTATGTGCAGGACAAGACTTTTACCTTCTCAGGGTTGAGAAGGAAACACAAGAGCATCTCTTCTTACAATTTATAGCAGTTGATGTATTTTGGAGGAAAGTTAAAGTTGGCTTTAGATGCACTAGTGGATATCCACATACAGAAGGATGCTTTGGGTCTTCAAGAAGCACTATTGTGGGTTATGTGTTTTGACTAAAGCTCGGCATCTAGTTATGTTAGCCATGATACATTTTATATGGCAAGCTAGAATCGAAGTTTGTTTGAGGGAGAAATGATTGATGTTGAGCATACTTACAAAAAGATAAAAATACATATATGATACATAACCCTAGACATCTATTAAGATCTGATAATTCGTCAGAAATGAAAAAGCTACTTAGAGGACATTATACACCTCTTTTGATGATTAATATATTCACCTTTCATATAAAAAATAATTAGCTAGAGTAATAGAAAACAGCTGTGTTAGTTTATCTATAATCGAAGTTGAATACATTGCAATGGGTGAATGTGTAGTTCAACTCTTGTGGATGAACACTTAAAAGATTATTGACTTAATTATACAAATATTCAAGTTTTAATTGATAATATTAGTTCAATAAATTTAACTAAAAATTTATGCATCATTCAAGAATCAAATATATAGATGTTAAACACCACTTTATTAGAGACCACATTGTAAAAGGAGATATTGCACTAAACTATATTGAGTCAAAGTCTAACCTTATTGATATGTGCAAAAGGGGGCATTGTACTCATTAGAAGAGAACTAAGTATGTGCAACGTAGAATGTGTGAAAAATTTTAAATTATGTTATATTTTCTCATTATCTAATATGTGTGGCAAGTGCGAGTAGTCTTATATTTTGGTTCTAACTTGACCAAGAAATCAATAGAGGTTTTGATATCAAAGTCAACAAACAATTAACTAACGTTTTTTTTGTTAATTGGTCTGTAAGTTAATTATACATTCATGTATTACATAATATATTATCCAGAATAACTTTATGGTGAAGGAACAAAGTTAGACGATCCCAATAACTAGAAAATGTTTCTAGTCGACCAGACTATCGAGCAACTACAAAGTTAGATTTGAGACTAGATGTGTGGACGAGTTTAGAACTCGATCAAATGGTGATGCGATAGCTAATATAACAAAGGATAAGGTTGATTTTGTTGACGTGGCCGAGAATAGAGAGATCTAACTAATATGGCTACGTTCGGGCGACTGATAGCTTATTGGGCGACCAGAAAAACCTATTAGTAGAGAAAATCTAGATGAACAAGCTAGTGTGAAAACCATTTAGTCAACTAGAACTATAGGCTTAGTTGATTGAAAATTAGACAACTCCCGTGCAATGGGCATAGGATGAACTATGAATCAGTCAATTGAAAATATAGTTTAGTCGATCGAAAAAGTAGTATATAAACCTTTCAGCTACAAGCTTCAAATATATAATTCAATCACTTAATTTTTTTTTTTTTAGAAGTGCTCTATCCACCCAAAAATTCTCCAAGCTCATCCAAAATTTTTATCTTAGGTAATACAGTAATAGCTTAGTAACATTGCTTTATATTATTTAACTTCTCTATTGCCTATCTTGCTTTATATCATATTTGACTATTGTACATAATTTGTTATCTATCAGTTTTCCAAATATATTATTGTAAAGTGGTTTCTCCGCCTTTGAATATTACTTTATAAGAAGAAAATATAGTGGTAACTTTTGAGGAATTGTCCACCTAACGAGTCGATAGACCGAGGAGTAGAAACTTGAGGGTTTTAAACTACGTTAAACACTTGTGTCATTTAGTCTTTACTTGTAAATTTTCATTTCCGCTGCATGTTTTTCACTTTCATATTGTATATTTTAAAAATCATTATTCAACCCTCTCTAGTGATCCCAATGATCCTATAGCTATAGTATTGCACATCTCCTTTCTTTAACGATAATAATTTTATCTATTGAAATGGAAAGATGGAATAGTACCTTACGACTAACATTGAGATGTGGTCTATCATAAAGGATGGCTTCAACATGCCAGAAAATGAAGACAGAGAGCCATTGGAATTTATCAAGTAGTCTAATTACATGCGGAGAATAGACCAAGCCAATACTAAAATCACATGGACACAATGTGGATTAGCACATGAGCAACTCAACTCATGTCAAACTCGAGTTGATTGAATCTGGGTTCTCGGATGTTACTCCAGGTGCTTGGATGGTCTAGGCGCCCGGATCAAGAAGAATCAGCCTTGATAAAAATCGAAGAGATCGGATTGGATCGGATCGGATCTAGACACCTAGATAAGAATTTAGATGCCCGAAAAAGTCTATATAAGGGACCGAACATGCGCCACAAGGAAGACATCTAATTCTCCTCATTCTTCATCTTGCGGTGTTGCTAAACGCGAACATCTTCCAACTTGTGCGATCATAGAAGTTCCAGGAAGGATGCGTTGGGCTCAAGAACTTCCGGATCGGCTACACGGGAGGTTTCTTTGTAAAGTTTTACTATTTGCACTTGTGTTTCATTATATTATTGGACTGTAAGATGAGTTTCTCTACCTCCGAAAAAGTTCTGGAAAAGAGACCAATAGTGGGCAGGTGTCTTCCCATGCATAGGCTTTGGACGTACTAACCATGCGGGGTTAGGAACCAAGTAAATTTTGCATGTCCCTATCTCTTTATCTAATTCTGCTGCTGCTGCTAGTCTATGTAATAGAACGAATAAATAATGAGTGTTATTCACCTCCCCTCTAGCGCGCCCACCGGTCCTACAATTAGTATTAGAGTAAATCTGTTCTTGATTGAACTAACCACCACGGGAGTAAAAAGGCAAAGATAGAGGAGCGATGTAAAAATTTTACAGTTCGTTTTAAATTACATATAATCTATTTTAAGTGCAAGGAGTGAAGACACTATAAAAACTAGTGTTCTACTCATAAGACTCAGACGACATCACTCCTGGCAAAGGAGCAACAGATGTCAAGAGGTCAGAGGACCAAAGAGCACATCACATACTTCAAATGCCAAAAATGCGGACACTACAAAAAATGATGCTCGAAAAGAAAAACAAAGAAGGCGGAGAAGAAATCGAAATTAAAGGATGTGATTTCAGTAAGTATGTTTAATTACAAAAATGCTCCTAGGGTTTCGCATGATAGAATTATTTTTTCTAAAAAATTAGATAATTTAAAATTTTAATTAATAAAATTATTAATTTAACTAGTTGAAAAAATTCAAATTTAGATAGTTTGAAAATCATAGAAAATTTAAATGTAATTAATTTAAATATTTAATTATTTTGAATAATTCAAATAATTTAGAAAATTCATAATTATCTAATTTAAATAATTTGATCAATTTAAATAATTTAAAAATATTTAAAAAAATTAAAATTAATAAATCTGAAAAAATAAATAAATTTGAAATTTTATTAAATAAAAATAAATTAATTAATTAAAAAAATTAAATTTAGATTTTAACAATAATGAAAACTCATCTAATTTGACTAATTCAAAATTATCCAATCTGACAAATTCAAATTTAATTAATTTAAATAACATTAATAATTTAATTACTTCTTAAAATTTAATTAATTAAGATATAATTTAAATAAATAAGATATTAGACCAATTCATTAACTTATTCAATAAAGATAATTATAAATTAGATAATTCAAATTTAATTAATTTAATTAATTTAAAAATTAATAATAATTCAATCAAATAAGATAAAATTAATAATTATAAAAATAAATTAAATAATTTAATTTTAATAAAAAATTAAGAATTAAATAATCAAGATAATCTTAATAATGAAAAAATATTTAATTTAATAATTTAATTATAAAAAATTCAAAATTAAATCTTAAAAATTCTTACAATAAATTTTCAAAGTTTTAAAATATTAATTTAAATTTAAACAATAAAATTTTAAAATTAAATAATAAAATTAACTACAATCGTGTATCCTTTAATTATGAAATAATGAATAATTTTAAAATTTTAAAATTAAATCTCAAAATTCAAGAAAATAATTCTATAAATTTTAATAATTTAAATTTAAATTTTTAAAAACTCAAATTTAAATTATCATTAAGTTTCATTTAATTATAGAACATAAACAAACTAATAATCCCCGACTAATAATTCAAAAATAAAAATAAAAATTCAAAAAATAAATTAATAATTTAAATATAACTTAATTCAAATCAAAAATTAAATTAATAACTTAATAATTCAAAAAAAAATTAAAAGTCATGAACTGAATCATAATAAAATACTTATAAGTATAAAACTAACTTAAAATATTTTCTAATAAAATAAAATTCATAATGGGTTGATACATTCAATTCATGGGTCCATATAAAATATATCAAATCCTTGATTTGATATATTATTAAAATTAAAAATTATTTATCTTGATTGAATCATGCGTACTTATCATGTACATGTATATGCTTATTTATTATGCACATAAATGTCATACCATCATATTTAATACGTGCTTAATTTAGAATGATTAGTTAAGGACAAATGACTGATTGACACTTGTCCAATATAGTACCAGGGTGGGACGAGATGATAATATATCAGAGAAACTTAGTCTAGGTAGTCAAGTGGGGTAAAGAGTACCTTGCTTGATCGACTTACCTAAGTCAACATAACTGAAGCTACCTTGCTACATCATACACTAGTTAGATCAGGATTTTTCAAGAAGTTAGTTAAGGTCATAATTTCTTTAAAAAGCTTTATCTAAAGAAGTGGTCATTATTCCGATAACCAAGAAGGCCCCTACCTTACCACAACCTGAAAGTTGATTTTTGAAATGTAGACTTAACCAACTGATGGTTAAACCTAAATTTAATACAAGGTTAAATACTCATTAGAACTCAACTTAATTTAACAAAGATAAAATTGACAAAACATCTCACGAAACTCATAAGACAACCATTGTATGTCATGTACTGAAGCACTTAGAATGAGTGAGATGTTAAGGACTATCAAATCATACAGTTTTAAAAATTATTTTTAAAAATTATTAAACTATTTTTTAAAAAATTATTTTTATAATTTTGATAATTATTTGAAATTCATGTTTGCTATGCATAATTATATACTAAAATTTTTAAAACTTTATATATTTGAAAATTGGTTAACCAACACTTAAAAATAAAACCTTTAAGTCAATACTAGGTCTAGAACTCTAATACACATAGGCAGAAAATTATTGTGATTAATAAGGATGTCCTAAGAGAGTATCTAGTTGAGCAGAGTTACTTCTTGAAGATCTTACTTTTAAAAGACCTTAAAATTTAATTTCAAAAAAAATTAACTTATTGAAAATATCTCTTTTGAAAACTCATATTTTGTAAAATATTTTTTAAATTTAGTCTTGTGACTTGGAACAACCCTTAAGACACATAGGGAGATTGTCTTGTGGTCAACAAGGAACCCTAAGAAAGTGTTAGGGATAAGGGGAAGTCCAACTTGAAAGTTCAATTAAAATTTATATTCTAAAAAAATTATTTTTGAAAATCAGAAGTTATTTATTCTGGTGACTTGAATTAATCTCTTAGACACTTAGGGAGCATGTCTTGTGGGTAACAAGGAGCCCTAAGGAAATATCAGATTGAGGGGAGGTCCAAATCAATAGAGCAAAACTATTTTAAAAATTATTTTTTATAAATATTTAAAAAATCTTTGAAAACTATTTTAAAATCATATTTCAAAATTATTTTAGAATTATTTTTTTAATTTGGGTCAAACCTTCAAACACATAGGGAGATTGTTTTGTGGTTAACAAAGAGCTCTAAGGACGTGTCAGATTAAGGGGAGATTCTGTTTAACAAAATAATAAATAATTTTTAAAAATTCATACTTTACAATACTTTCAAAATTATTTTTGAAAATACTTTTGAAAAACTCTATTGAAAGCCTTGCAAAACTCTTTCAAAAGATATTAATTTTAAAATTTATTTTGAGAACTCTTTTGAAAAATATTTTTAAAAAATTATTTTATAAAATTATTTTAAAAATCTACTATGGTCTTTCAAGAAATGTCATACTAAGCTATGACCATAGGACATATATATTATGATTGTTGGTACAATTTAATAAGTTTTTGATATATGAAAAGGGATAGAAGGGTCTTAAGTTAAAAATCTAGATTTCTCCTAGATTATTAAACCCTAACCTAATTTTAAACTTAAAATATTATTAAATATCAAAAAAAGAAAAGATTATTGGTGTAAGGAGTACTAGTCTGTTCTCAGAGTTTCGATGTTTAACAATACACCTATGTCTGATCAGTTTGACCAATGGTTGATCTAAACAAGACCTAATGTTTAGATGTGAGTGAAATCTAGTCAGGTCAGTTTGACCAGACGACTAGCAAGAAATCCTAATCAATTGGACAGGACAAAAAGTCCTAATCGATTAGACAGGGCAAAAAGTCCTAATCGATTAAACTGGGCAAGAGGTAGTCCTAGTTGAGGCTAGGCAGGGAAAGTCTTAGTTGCGGCTAGACAAAGGAAGTCCTGATTTGGAGGATTGGGCAAGGAAGTTCTGGTTGGAGATTGGGCAAGGAAAATCTGGTGAGTGAAGTTGGGCAGGAAGTTCTGGTTGGAGGCTGGGCAAGGAAGTTCTAACTGGAGGTTAGGCAAGGCAAAATCCAAGCAGGTCAAGGGTGATCGAATGTTTGGCAAGTGAGAAGTCTACCTATAGAAGTAACTAGTCCTAACTTGAGATTAGGCAAGAGAAAGTCTAAACAGGATGCTTGACAGGTGGGAAGTCTACATATGGAAGTGACTAGTCATAACTGAAAGTTAGGCATGAATAAGTTAGTATGTTAGACCTACAAGGTAAGGTTTAGGTAAGTCTAGTAAATCAGACGAACTACATATATGCTTAGGTTACTTGTTTGTTTGTATGATGATCTTACAGGAATCAAGAGCTGAAAGCAAGATAAAAGAAGCATAAGAGGAGCAAATAGAAGCAGCCGAACCAAGTTCGGGGTCAACTCAGGTCAAATCCGAGTTGACTAGATCCGGGCGTCTGGATGTTACTCCAGGCACTGGGACGGTCTAGGGGCCCTGGATGGTCCAAGCGCTCGGATCAAGAAGAATCAGCCTCGATAAAGACCAACGAGATTGGATTGGATCGGATTGGATCTAAGCGCCTGGATAAGAATCCAGACGCTGGAAGAGTCTATATAAGGGTCTGAATGTGCACCACAAGGAAGACATCTAATTCTCCTCATTCTTTATCCTGCAGTGCTGTTGAATGCGAACGTCTTCCAACTCGTGCAACTGGGGAAGTTCCAAGAAGGGTAGGTTGCGCTCAAGGACTTTCGGATCGGCTACATGGGAGGTTTCTTTGTAAAGTTTTATTATTTGCACTTGTATTTCATTATATTATTAGACTGTAAGATGAGTTTCTCCGCCTCCGAAAAAATTTCGAAAAGAAGACTAATAGTGGACGGGCGTCTTCCCATGCATAGTGTCACGCCCCGAGGGCCGGCCGTCCGAAAAATTTCGGCAGCATCTCCCCAGTAACTATGACAATTCCCTGGATACATATATATATAAAAGGCCCACAC
>JAOBBC010006299.1:0-13002 GCA_025388495.1 Curcuma longa
ACTTGAGTCCAACTCGAGTCTCACACAATCTGAGCTGACTTGAGTCCAACTCGAGTCCAACTCGAGTCCAGCTCAATTCGAATTGACACTTAGGGCTAATTTTAACAGAAAGGGCTGTTGAGGCCTTAAGCACAAACCGTCGACGAGTGGAGCCAAGAGGGCTACCATTATCACGGTCGAGCCGTCGGCGAGTGGGGCCAAGAGGGTTGTTGAGGCCTTAAGCACAAGCCGTCGGCGAGTAGGACCGAGAGCACTACCATTATCAAGGTCGAGCCGTCGGCGAGTGAAGCCGAGAGGGTTGTTGAGGTCTTAAGCACAAGCTGTCGACGAGTGGGGCCGAGAGGGCTAGCCGAGCCGTCGGCGAGTAGGGCCGAGAGGGTTGTTGAGGCCTTAAGCACAAGTCGTCGACGAGTGGGACCGAGAGGGCTACCATTGTCACAGCCGAGCCGTCAGCGAGTGGGGCCGAAAGGGCTGTTAAGGCCTTAAGCACAAGCCGTCGGCGAGTAGAGCCGAGAGGGCTACCATTGTCACGGCCGAGCCATCGGCGAGTGGGGCCAAGAGGGCTACCATTGTCACGGCCGAACCGTTAGCGAGTGAGGCCGAGAGGGCTATTGAGGCCTTAAGCACAAGCCGTCGGTGAGTGGGGCCGAGAGGGCTATTGAAGCTTTTTAGAAAAAGAAGGGCTTTGAGAAGTGGTCCTTGTATGTTAAAACAGCACAGATGCAGGCATTAGCGTATCATTTGTAAAGAAAAAGGAGGTGAAAGAGAGGACTAGCTATGATAAGGTTGGAGATGCAAAGCGTTCCACGGGCATTTGAGCTCCACTCCATGTTGATCTGCTAGGTAGTAAGACCCGCCTTCTATTCTTTTGGTGATTCGGTATGGTACCTTCCAGCGGGGCTCCAACTTGCCGACGTCTCCCATGGGATTGAGCTTCTTCCATACGACGTCTCCCACCTGGAAAAATCGAGGGAAAACTTTCTTATTATAGGCTGTGCTCATGCACTGTCGGTATGCTTGAAGTCTCATGTTGGCAACTTCTCTAACCTCACTAATGAGATCTAGCTCTAGGAGGCACCTGTCCGTATTATCCCCGCTATCTCCATAAGCTTAGATCCTGGGGGATGGTACGCCTATCTCCACAGGGATCACCGCCTCCCCACTGTAAATCAGATGGAAAGGAGTCATCCCCGTGCGCTCACGGGGAGTGGTACGATACGCCCATAGGACATTCTGTAACTCTTCTACCCAACCACCTCCCGCGCGGTCGAGTCGAACCTTCAATTATCTGACCAACTCCCTATTCACCACTTCGATTTATCCGTTGCTCTGAAGGTAATATACGGAGGTGAAGGTGTGGAGCACGTTAAAATCTCGGCACCATTCTTGTAACTTGCGGCCTTGAAACTGTCTCCCGTTGTCGGAGACGATCTGACGAGGCAAGCCATATCTGCAAACTATATTACACCATAGGAACTTTAAAACGACATCTTCCGTAATCTTGGCCAAGGCTTCTGCTTCTACCCACTTGGAAAAATAGTCGACAGCAACTAGCAGGAACTTCTTTTGACCTTGACCTGTAGGAAAGGGTCTCACTATGTCCATACCCCATTGATCAAAGGGGCAAGATGCGGCAGAGGTTTTTAAGTATTCCAAGACTTCTCCTCACAGTGATAAAAGGTTCAAACCTTCGGATTGAGAAATTATAAGGAAGGTCAGAAACATTGTACAGAAACTCCCAGATTTGGAATTACCACCGGCAGACTCCTATCTCATTATTGAAACCGACGGTTCTATGGAAGGATGGGGCGGGATCTGCAAATGGAAGAAATCAAAGTTCGACCTAAAAAGTATTGAGCGTGTGTGCGCTTACGTAAGTGGGAAATTTCCCACTGTTAAAGCAACAATTGATGCTGAGATTTATGCCTGTATGGAGGCATTGTCAGCCATGAAGATCCATTATCTGGACCGAAAGGAGATAACATTGAGGACAAACTGTCATGCTATAATTAAGTTCTTCAATAAATCGGTCCACAACAAACCATCTCGGGTACGTTGGATTGCTTTTACTGATTACATAACTAGAACAGGCGTGGATATTAAATTCGAACATGTGGAGGGAATTAATAATGAGCTAGCCGACGCATTATCTCGGTTAATCCACCATACAATTGATATTGTTTCCCTACCAGAAGACCAGATCCAGCTGTTCAGCACAATTGAAGACTCAATTATTGAAGTTAAAGATGCTCCGGACAAGATAAAGAAGCAACTGGGATGCACGTTACTCTCCATTCTACCAAAGCTAATTTCATGAAGCAGCACCCTACTTTACCAGTACTACGCGTGAGGCATCTTTCGACTTTATTCCAGCTTTGAGTCATGTCAGTTTTACTTTTCTTTGTGTCTAAGGAACTGAGCCCTGGCGAGCCGTTCCTTTTCTTAAGTTGTATTGTAAAACCATGTGTGGTAGCACACTGGTTTAGAGGGACAATAATAGTGAGGAATCTGTAAAGGAAAAGCATATAATGCGATGGGGCCCAGATGAGCACCCGGTTCTAGCTTTCTCCTTATCTCCTCTTAGTATAAATAGGTCCCTTGGGATTGCTTAGCAAGACAAGTGGGAAAAACCCGAAGCCCTACTTAGCAAAGTTTAAGTTTGTCTCTGAGTTATCAACTCAGACCTCACCATACAAGATAAACCAATGAAGCATGTCACACCTGTCATGGAGGCAACATTTAAGGCTCATACTGATGCATTATTAAGATTAGACGTAATCAAGCCAAGTAAAAGCCGACATCGCACGACGGCCTTTATTGTCCAGTCGGGAACAACAATTGACCCGAAAACATTATGGATCAACATCACAAATAATTGACATGCACCCCTCAGTAACTCAGGAATTCTCTTTCGCAGCACCAGCCAGATCCTTAATCAACCGACTATATAATATGGAAATTACTTTCCATATTCCTGATGTACCTAACACCAAGGTCCAAACTATACTTGATACTGGAGCAACCACGTGCTGTATATGCAAGGAGGCTATGCCAAAAGAAGCATACAAAGCCATTAACTATAAGGCGGTATTTTCAAGGATTAACTCCCAGCAAGAGACCTCGATGAAATTGAGGAATGGCATGATGACAATCGGTACACACAAATTTAGAATCCCTTTTACTTATATGCTAACCATGAACTTGAAGGACGGGATTCAGATGATGCTAGGGTGCAACTTCATAAAAGCAGATCCCGCCCCATCCTTCCATAGAACTGTCGGTTTCAATAATGAGGTAGGAGTCTGCCGGTGGTAATTCCAAATTTGGGAGTTTCTGTACAATGTTTCTGACCTTCTTATAATTTCCCAATCCGAAGGTTTGAACCTTTTATCACCGTGAGGAGAAGTTTTGAAATAGAGTGGCCCTAATAAAGTACTTAAATTTGGAATATAAGATCTGACATAATTGAGTATGCCCAGCCACGATCTTAAGCCTTTTGTCATTTGCAGTTTCTCATCATCAAAATCAATGATTTTCTTGATTATATGTTGCTGAAGCTTGATTTTTCTGTTCCCAATTATAGCTCCCAAGAACTCAATTTCTGGCTGAGTCGGTATGCTTGAAGTCTCATGTTGGCAACTTCTCTGGCCTCACTGATGAGATCCAGCTCCAGGAGGCGCCTGCTCGCATTATCCCCGCCATCTCCATAAGCTTGGATCCTGGGGGATGGTACACCTATCTCCACAGGGATCACCGCCTCCCCACCGTAAATCAGATGGAAAGGAGTCATCCCCGTGCCCTCACGGGGAGTGGTACGATACGCCCATAGGACATTGTGTAACTCTTCTACCCAACCACCTCCCGCGCGGTTGAGTCGAACCTTCAATCATCTGACCAACTCCTTATTCACCACTTCGGTTTGCTCGTTGCTCTGAAGGTAATATACGGAGGTGAAGGTGTGGAGCACGTTGAAATCTCGGCACCATTCTTGTAACTTGCGGCCTTGAAACTGTCTCCCGTTGTCGGAGACGATCTGACGAGGCAAGCTGTATCTGCAAACTATATTACGCCATAGGAACTTTAAAACGACATCTTCCGTAATCTTGGCCAAGGCTTCTGCTTCTACCCACTTGGAGAAATAGTCGACAGCAACTAACAGGAACTTCTTTTGACCTTGACCTGTAGGAAAGGGTCTCACCATGTCCATGCCCCATTGATCAAAGGGGCAGGATGCGGCAGAGGTTTTCAAGTATTCAGCGGACTGGTGCAGGATAGGTTGATGCCTCTGGCAGTTCTAGCAGGTGCGAACGAGTTGGGCAGCATCAGCTTAAAGAGTGGGCCAGAAATAAACGGCTAACAAAACCTTCCGCGCCAGCGTTCTTCCTCTGGCATGGCTTCCACAGCATCCTTGATGGATCTCTCTTAGCACGTAATCGACGTCGTCACTGCCCAGGCATTTCAAAAGGGGGCGAGAGAAGGCCCTCTTGTAGAGGATGTCTCCGACGAGGGTGAACCGAGAAGCCCTCTGCGTGAAGATACGTGGTTGTCCAACTTTCTCGAGCACGACTCCTGTTCGGAGGAAGGAAGTAAACGGGGCTCTCCAATCGATTGACTGGGATGGCGGCGAGGTGTGATCTATGTGAGCCACCAACTATTCTCACACGGCGAGGTCCTCGATAGTCCAAGTCTGCACAGCGCTGGCTAGCTTAGCCAACTCATCCATCTTGTGATTATCCGACCTCAAAACTTTCACAATGGTGACCTCTTGAAATTTCATTTTCAACTTGTCGAAAGCTACCGCATATAGCTGTAAACGCTCATTGCGAATTTCAAAGGTACCTTCTAGCTGGCGTGAAGCGAGCTACGAGTCTGAGTGGAAGATGACTCTATGTGCTCCGACGTGCTAGGCGGCTTGTAGTCCGGCTAACAAGGCTTCGTATTCGGCTTCATTGTTGGAAACACGAAACTGCAGCTTAATGGCCAACTGCAGTGAGTCACCCTGCGGGGACTGCAAGAGCACTCTCACTCCGCTACCATTCTTAGTGGCCGACCCATCGACATAAATCTTCCATGCTTCCTGATTCTCAGGTCCTGGTACTTCCGTGAGGAAATCTACCAAACCTTGTGCCTTGATGGCGGTTCTGGGCTGGTATTGGATGTCATATTCGCTGAGCTCAGTTGTCCACTTGGTCATACGACCTGAAGCTTCAGGGTTCGTCATGGCTTTGTCTAAGGAGTTGTTGGTAAGCATGGTGATGGGATGAGACAAGAAGTAAGGCCTGAGCTTGCGGACAGTGAGTATTAGCGATAGGGCCAACTTCTCCAAGGTGGTGTATCGTGTTTCTGCATCTTTGAGTAGGTGGCACGAGAAATATATGGGTTGTTGGATCTTACCTTCCTGCCGGATCAGTACGGACCCGAGCACACCTTCGGAGGCAGACAGGTAAACCCAGAAGGGCTCTCGCTCCACTGGCTTGGATAGGACAGGGAGAGCAGCGAGGTAGGCTTTGAGAGCTGTGAAGGCCTCCTCACATCCGGCGTCCCAGGAGAAGCGAGACGATTTACGTAATATCTTAAAGAAAGGGAGGTTTTTTCCGCCGAGTGAGAAATGAATCTGGAGAGGGCAGTGATTCTTCCTACCAATCTCTGAACCTCTTTGACATTACAGGGGGAAGTCATATTTTGTAGAGCTTGGATCTTTTCTAGGTTGGCTTTTATCCCTCTCTCGGTGACGATGTATCCCAAGAACCATCCACTCTTTACACCGAAGACACACTTGCAGAGATTGAGTTTAAACTCATGTTTTCTCAGAGTTGTGAACGTCTCCTCAATATCGAGTAGTAGTGTCTCAGTCCGAGAGGACTTGATCAGAATATCATCTACATAGACATCGACATTACGCCCGATTTGTTGCCGAAAGACTCTATCCATGAGGCGCTAGTAAGTGGCACCAGCGTTTTTCAGACCAAAAGGCATCACGATGTAGCAAAAGATACCATCAGAGGTAATAAAACTAACTTTCTCCTAATTATCTATAGCCAGGGGATCTGGTGGTACTCCTGGTACGCGTCCAACATACATATAAGCTCGCAACCCCCTGTAGCATCGACCAGCTGGTCGATCCGCGGGAGGGGATAACAATCTTTTGGGCAAGTCTTGTTGAGATCACGAAAGTCGATGCAGACTCTCTATTTTTTGCCAGGCTTGGGGACAAGAACCATATTGGCGAGCCAGGATGGGAACTGCACCTCTATGATGTGTTCAGTGTCTTTGAGCTTGTTGATCTCCTTCCTTATCACTAGGTCCTGAGCTGGCGAGAAGCTTCGTTTCTTCTGTCGTATTGGTCGAGACCCAAGAAGGACGTTGAGGCGGTGTTCCATGAGGTCATGGGAGACCCCACTAACCTCATGGGGCGACCAGGCAAACACGTCGTTGTTATAGACGAGACACTCGGCCAGGGCCTCCTTGAGTTCAGGTGGCAGGTCTGAAGCTATCCGCATAACACGCTCTGGCTTTCCTGGCACAATTGGCACCTCCTCCTTTGAACAAGTGGAGGAGGAAAGGGGTGTTTCATGAAGAGCCTGGACCTCACCTCGAGCGACCCTTGCCTTTTTGCGACCAGTCTGCACCATATCTAAGTAGCAGCGGCGCGTCATGCCTTGGTCCCCGCTTACCATCCCCACCTGATCAGCCACGGGGAACTTGATCTTCTAGTAGAAAGTTGACACGACGGCTTGGAAGGCGCTCAGGGCTGGTCTCCCCAGTATGACATTGTAAGCGGAAGGCGCGTCCACCACCGCGAAGGTGATACTCCTGGTGCGACACAGAGGCTCCTCTCCTAGAGACAGCGATAGGCTGATTTGGCCCAGGGGTTGTACCTCGTGTCCGGAGAACCCAAGGAAGGCAGTGGACATAGGGTGCAGCTCATGTCTGTCAATCTGCATCTGATCGAAGGCCTCCTTGTAAAGAACATTGACGGAGTTGCCGGTGTTGACGAAGACGCGGGCTACGTTGTAGTTGGCGATGGTGGCTCGGATGACCAAGGCGTCGTCATGAGGCGTAAAAACTCCTGCTAGGTCCTGTGGGCCAAAATGGATTAGGGGGTCATTTTTACCTGCCTCGATGTCGTAGGTTTCCAGACTCCGGCTATGAGCTTTACGAGTGCGGTGGAAGTCTCCATCGGTAGCTCCTCCGGAGATCATGTTGATGTCCCCGCGGTAGGCGGTGTTGTTTGGTGCACCGCGGGGAGTAGGCTGACGCTCCTCCCGTGGCTCGCGGTGCTGCCAATCTCGCCTGTTTACCTCGTCTCGAGAAGCGTCTCGGCAGGGACTCCTTCGAGGTGGCAAGGGATGTCGATGTTGTTCCCTATCTCGGCGAGAGGCGGTGTCAGCTGGGAATGGATAACAGAGTGGGGGAAAGTTCTCTTGTCTCCTATCAGGGACCGGAGGGCGCAGAGGAGCTAGGAAAGGCGCCCCTCGAGCCTGTTGTTTTTCTTTTACTAGGCGGCTCACCTCCTGAGCGAGCTGCCGGCATTCATCAGTTCTGTGCGTATGAGACTGGTGATATGTACAGAAACGGACAGGAGGGCCTCCTGTTGGACTTGGTTCTGCAGCGAAGAGGGGGGTAGAGTCCACAGTTTGGACAACGCACCCATTCCTGAAGTTGAGCAGTTTCGAGGGGACCTCCCGTCTTAGCGAAGGAGGAGTCGGTCTTTTTTCTGAACGGGAAACTAAACCCCCATCTGCCTTGCGGGTTAACTGGGTCTCCTCCAAGTGGATGTATTTGTTTGCTCAGTCTAGTAGCTGAGGATAGCTACTTGGCGACTTCTTCACTAGAGACCTGAAAAAATCACCCTCGGTCAGTCCCTGGGTGAGAGCGTTGATCAAGATATCGAAGAGGGTAGAAGGCACGTCCAACACGACTCTGTCGAATCGCTGGAGGTACTCCCTCAGGGTTTCCTTGGGCTTTTGTTTCAAGGCAAACAAGTCGAGCAGAGTCTGTTGGTACTTTCGGCTGCTGACAAACTGATGCAAGAAGGTAGCCTTGAAGTCCTTGAAAGTGTGGATGGAGAAAGTGGGGAGGCGTTTAAACCACCTCTGGGCGGAGCCTGACAGGATGTTCAAAAAAACCCTACAGTTTACTGCGTCGGCGTATCGGTGTAGTAAGGCCGCGTTTTCAAATCGGCACAGGTGGTCATCCGAGTCCGTCTTACCGGTGTAGTCTCCAATTTGCGGTTGCCAGAAATGAGGGGTAGTTCCTGCTCCAAGATCTCTTTGGAGAAGGGGGTGTCTTCCCTATCTTCCTCCGGGAGGACTGGGGCCTTGCCTTTTCGATCGTGCTGGGGAGCCTCCCCGGCGTGAGACTTATGGGAATCCTCCCTGGGCAGAAGTGCTTCCCGACGAAGGAAGGCCACTGTCGGAGGCAGGATTGGGCCAGGCACAGGGGCTTGGCTGGCCGGTTGACCGCTGGCCAAGGGGTGGAGCATCTCCCCGGCGGGCAGTGGTAGCAGTTGCTGTCATTGCACGACCCTCTGCATTATCTGATCCACCAGCTGGTCAAGCTGCGCGAGCGTCTGGGACACCATTTCGTCTGGGTTCCTTTCATCCACAGAATCACAATTATCAGCGGTTCTTCTAGTGTTAACCATCACGATACCTAGCTCAGTTTTTCACAAACAGCGCCAAAATGTTCCGGCTAAATGTCGTGGATGGTCAAACCACCAGTCAACGAACCGTCCGATACAGGCAATCCTATGACCGAATCAGACGAGGGACTTCTGAAGCGAATTAACGTCCAGAGGCTCCTGAAATGCACTCACAAAAGAGGTCAAACTGGCGCCGAGAAATCCCGGCAAGCCACTCCGACACTCAAGTTAGGGTTCCGAAGAGGAATAAGAGAGCCAGAGCTAGTGAGGAAAGTAATAAGAGAGTTTCAGAAGACGGACCTCTTGCATGGTGGTGAGTTACTCCTTTTATAACCAACCTTAGGGTTCCATAGGCGAAGTCAGCTGCTGTACACCTCGGGCCCATACACAATTACCGAAAGGACCTTCATTCTGTCTCTTCTATTTCTAGCTGTGCGCTTAGGGGAGACGAGTAGGGGAAGCTCGAGCCCCATATCTTCTTTCTGGTAGTGCATGCAGACCACGAGGTTAGAGGAAGAGGCCACGTATAATGACTTGATGCGCCTTTAATGCGATGGCGTAGCAAGGACTAATGTCAGGGGAAACCATGCTCCCGTAGCTAGCTGGCACATTCCTCTTACAGCGGCGACACCTACAACTAGTGTCAGGGAATCACGGTTGAGGCTATAGCCTAGCCTGACAGAGGTGGAGTGGTCGGGTTCGTATATAGAAGTGAGATAGACTCGAGAGAAACATTCGGGGAGAGCCGCTCGCTGAGGCGTCAAGAGACGAGTTGAGAGTCTTCCTGCGCCGAGAAGGGGTAAGGGGTTGTTTGTCGAGACGTCATGAGGTAGGACGAGAGTCCTCCTTTGCCGAAAGGAGCTGCTTGCCGAGACGTCAGGAGACGAGACGAGAGTCCTCTTTTGCCGAGAGGGGCTGCTTGCCGAGACGTCAGGAGACGAGACGAGAGTCCTCTTTTGCCGAGATGGGCTGCTTGCCGAGACGTCAGGAGACGAGATGAGAGTCCTCTTCTACCGAGAGGGGCTGCTTGCCAAGACATTGAGAGACGAGACGAGAGTAGTAGTGGCGGACTGGGGCAGGGTGAATGTCGCAGGCCAAGATGAGGCAAGGGACGCGAGTGACACCTCGGCCTCAGTTTTGACCCTGAGAAGACTTGGAGAAAAGCCACGTCACCCGCCTTGACTCCCCGCATCAAGGTTTATTATACGCAATCTTATATTGCATTTTGCAAGAGATTGTTTCTACGACTCGAATCCGTGACCTCAAGGTCACATGACAGCAACTTTACCGTTGTGCCAAGGCTCCCCTTCAAATGGTTGTATATTCTTTTAATTTAGAAGTTTAACATTATAAAGTTATACTACAAGTGTGTAAATCCTATACATTTAAGATATATCAAGGATAGGATACTAATTGTTTGCACCTAGTTCTATCTTATCATTGTGTTCTTGATAGAACCATAGTGACATAAACTGAAGAGGCATAATAGAAGTATGCTTTGGTAATAGAAAAGCCGCTATAATTACAAAGGACAGTTAGCAATGAGGCAAGAGGAAAAAGAAAAGGAAGAAAAGTGGGGAAAGACACCTTTGAGACATGCTCCAAAGTTACAGCCTCGGGCATGATCCCTCTTTCTAGCCTAATTTCAACAAATCCACTGCTTCCTTGCAAAGAAAAACACTGCTCAAGTTCTCCAAAGCTCGGAGATAGCATCTTATGTGAATTAGCATGAACTCCATTGCAACTTGTAGCACTAGTAAACCAATTGGAACCTTTTCCGAGACTGTATGGAGTTGAGTGCCTGACCACCTAAGCTCCATCAGAAGCTAAAGCATAATCAACTCTTCCGAGACCAACAGCAGCATAATTTTCTATCTCTTTTTTGAACAATATCACTAGCATAATTTACTTGTGTCGTCATATTTTTACTGTTCTTTAACTCAAGTATGAGTTTCTCAAATTCTTCCCTTGAGATGAGATCCATTTCATTCAATTCACCCAAATATTTGCCCAAAGAATCAGCTTTAGATTCCAACTTCTTGAATTGCTCCTCAAAGAATGCTCCTTTGTCTCTGACTAGCTTAAAAATTTCTTTGGTTGTGATGCTTATTTCACTCCCAATTTTCTTGTCAACTACATCTAACTGGATCTGTAACATCTTGGCAGTCTTCTTTAAAGATGTCTCCACTTCGGAAATTCTGCATTCATACTCCAAAGCAGCTAAGGGAGAGTTAGCATTCTCCCCATTGCTATAAGTCCATCACCAAATTTTCTGGCCCAACCAAAATATTGAAGCAAGAAGCAAACAATTCTTGGTAAGAATGCTCAGTAAAATCTGCCACTTGGATTTTTCAGGTTTTCATACACGTTTCTTGCGCTGTGGAGATACCGTGGATGAAGCAACCAACCCTTTCCTCAATGTTGAATAATCTTTTGTTCTCTCGACCACAGTTTCTCCTCTTACTGTATGGTTCAGATCCTTCCCATTCAAAACTCC
Organism: Curcuma longa; assembly: GCA_025388495.1. Classification (NCBI taxonomy): domain Eukaryota; kingdom Viridiplantae; phylum Streptophyta; class Magnoliopsida; order Zingiberales; family Zingiberaceae; genus Curcuma; species Curcuma longa. The sequence continues at coordinate 11,142 of JAOBBC010006299.1, forward strand.
ATTGGTTCCTCCTTTAGAAAGCCCATCAGCAGTTAATCTCTTCTCCACTGCTACAATTGTTTTCTCCGTGCATTTGGTTTCCCATTTGCATCTAAACCTAGAGAGACGCTATTGGTAGCAACCGGCGATGCAGCAACTACTCCAGCAGGAGTGGAAGCAGACATTTGCACCTTACACAAGCACTGGCAGGGGCAATTTACGCATAAAATAGATGAGTAAACACATCAAATGTCATCTTTAAGAGAAATAAAGAACACTACCACATCAAACAAAATCGTTGCGAAAAGAACTAGCTTGAAAACCTAATCTGCTGCGGCAAGAAAACCTAATCGGACCAAACATTTTTAATGCAGATCTCACAAAGCATAGCTCGGAAAAGAGAGAGAACGATATGGCAAGTCAATGAATGGATCTATCGACGAGGCAGAAAATTACCCAGGATGCCGGATCGTAGAGGCGTCGTGTCGCGCCACGGCTGCAAGGGCCGAGCAAGAGGCGAGCGCGCGAGCGCGGGATGGGGTGAGAGAAGGTTGGAAGGGAGGAGAACGGAGGGGAAAGAAAGGTGGATTAACGTAATATTAACCGGAGGAAAAATAATAAAGATTAAATATTTAAAATTATTTGTTTCTCATGTAAAATTTGGAATTCAATGACTTTTGGTTGGAACTTTTTTTTTTTTTTCTAGACTCCTACACTGCCTATTTAAGCTCTGTCCATGATATGATTCCTTGCCTAGTAATTTTTTTTTTACATTTTTGGTTAGCTATCTCTAATAGAAGAATATTGTAGTTGTACCCTTTACAAATAATTATGAGGTTAACTATATAAGACTGTTGGAGTGATAATTTTTATTTTTGTTGAAGTTATAATTATAATATCTGACTTCTTTTCTGACAATACAAAATGCTAGATATAAAAAAACAAGACTTTTATAAAACTAAAGGTTAATCTCATTTTATCTAATTAATCTGACCATGTAAAATTAGATTGTCCCATAGTTTCATTTTATTACCATGTGCGCAACTTGTGTGTTGAGAAATTACTAAATTTTAAAATAATTTAGATATTTAATTTTTATCCTCAAATTAAATCTGATTCTTTAAATTTTTTTTAATCAATTATTAAAAAAATAAAAAATACAAATGAATCTCCAAATTTTTTATTTTACAAATTCCGAAAGGGTAAAGTGTAATACTCTACTCAGACATTAAAATTTTATCAATATATTTTAAAATAGATTCAAGTGGATCGATCCGTTTAAGTTTGCGATTTAAGTATGTGTCACATTGTGACGAATTTGAATTGATTCATAAATTAAAAAAATTTATTTTTTATAATTTAAAATTAATATAGAAAATTTAATAGACTAATAGGAGTACCCATTTAAATAGAAATTTAAATCTAAAATTTTAACTTTAAATTTAAAAATTTTAATATTTTTTAATATATTTATGAATTGATTCATAACTTATGGAATTGAGGAGTAAGTCGTATGAATTTATAATGAATTATCCACTCGATCTAATTGACTCGTTTTACCAAGGATATTTTTGTAAAAACACTGGGACAACAAAGACTAGCAGTCAGGAATTCGCAGGTTCAATTCCCCTCCTTCTCCTCATAGGAACAGACAGATTAACTTAACCCCTCTTCCTTACCTTTTGGCTGTTCTGTCCATCCTGTGATTTGATTTGATTCGGTTTCTTCTTATTATTCCCATTCACGCCTCGCCTCGCCTCCTGCAGTAGTCAGCAGTTAGTCTTGAAACCCCAAAGCATAAGCATGAGCATGAGCCTCCGCGACCCGCAGCGCCGGGCCTTCTCCGATGCCGATCTGGCCTCCTCCGCCTCCGTCGACGAGG
>JAOBBC010006401.1:0-13000 GCA_025388495.1 Curcuma longa
CATTGGCATGAGGCCATTTGGGGAGAGCCCAAGAACAAAACCATGAGGGTTTAGGCCCAAAGTGGACAATATCATGCCATTGTGTAGATACGAACATCCTTTTGGACCCAACAATTCTTAGCGGGATCAGGAACACCAGGCGGGAGGGACTTGATGGGGTTTGGAGGACCAAGATTGAATCGGACAAGGACTAGGGGTCGAGTGATCGAGGCTGAGTAGAAGTTCAAGCAGGTCAAGCGTGACTGAATGTTTAGTAGTGTGAAGTCTACCGAGTGTCTAGTTCTAACTGGAGATTAGGCAAGGAAAAGTCCAAGTGGGTCAAGGTGATCAAGGCTTGGTGGCGTGAAGCCTACCGAGTGACTAGTCCTAACTGGAGGTTAGGCAAAGATAAGTCCAAGCAGGTCAAGGATGACTAGATGCTTGACAAAAGAAAATCCTGGGGGAGTGACCCTTAGGTGGAGATGTTTAGTAGATTAGGCATACAAGGTAAGGCCTAGGTAAGCCTGTAGGTCAGACAGACTACAGAGCTTAGGTTGCTTGCTTATTTATTATATGCGTATCTTGCAGGAACTAGGAGCTAGAAATAAGACTAAGGAAGCAAACAAAAGTAAGCAGACGCAACCAAACCATGCTCGGAGGGAATCAAAGTCGACTTGGATCAAATTGGGTCGAACCAGATCCAGGCTCACAGAGCATGTTCCAAGCACCCAAATGATCCAAGTGCCCTGGGCTAGTCCAGGCGCTTGGACTAGAATGAGACTCGTAGCTGGATAAAGCCCAATGGTGTTGGATTGGATCAGATTGAGTTGGGGCACCGACTCCCGAAAAGGGATCTAGGCGCCCGGAAAGGGATCCGAACGCCCGAAAGGGTCTTTATATACAATGTCGAGCAACAAATTTAGATTAATCAATTCTTCTACACTACTACTACTTTGTGCTAAAAAAAAAGGCTACAACATGAAGCTTTGGGAATGAGGAAGCTCTAGGAAGGGTGCACTACACTCAGGACTTCTAGATCGGCTTGGCGAGAGTTTGTTTGTAGTTATTTATAAGTTGTGTTGTTATTTAATATATTTGTACTTGTTTGTGGACTGTAAGATGAGTTTCTCCACCTCTGAAAAAAGTTTCAGAAAGGAGACCACTAGTGGATTGGTATCTCCCGTACATAGGCCTTGGAGTACTAACTCTGGGAGGTTGGGAACCAAGTAAATCTCGCGTACCCTTTTGTCTTGTGTTTTGTTTTATTTAATTCTGCTAAAAGTTTCCCTAATAGAATCTAACACACGTCAAATGAACAAAAAGAATGATTGAGATTCACCTTTGTCCCTTTCTCGAATGCACTAATCCTACAGTTGATATCAGAGCCTGGCGACTCCTGATTAAACTAACCGCCAAGGGAGCAAGATGGTTAGGAATTGAGGGGGAGAAAGGTATGGATTTAAACTTTAAGTTCAAGTTGCATATTATTTGTTTCAAATGCAGGAAGAGATGACACTACAAAAATCAATGCCAAACTCGTAAGATTTGGACAACACCACCGATGAAAAAGGAACAATCGAAGCCATAAGTCTAGAGAAACAAAGAGTACATTACATATTTCAAGTGTTAAAGATCCAAACACTACAAGAACCGATGCCCGGAGAAGAAGACGAAGAATAAGTCAACAATAGAATTAGGAGTTGCGCTTCTGATAAGTTTGTTAAATTATGAAAATGTCCCTAGAATTTTACATGATAGACTGATCTCTTTGATTCTTTAGATAATTTAGAAGATAATAATTTAAAATTTTAAATAAATTAATTTCAAAATTAAATAATAATTTAACGAATAAAAGTTTGAAAAATTCAAATTTAAAAGATAATAATTTTTAAAAATCAAATAAATTAATTTCAGAATTAAATAATAATTCAATTAACAAAATTTTGAAAAATTCAAATTTAGAAGATAAAAAATTTGAAAAATTCAAAGTCAATGCTAAATAATTTAATTATTAATGAAAATATTAATTTAAAAAATTTAATGAATAATAATTTAAATATTGAAGATAAAATTAATTTAGATATAATAAATAAAAATCTAGATGAAATTTTTAACTCATTCAATAGATAACATCAATTTGAACAATTCCAATTTAATTAAATTAATAAGTAATAAGTAAAATAATTCAGATTTAAAAATTCAAATTCAATTAAATTACAATTCCAATTTAATTAAATTAATAATTAATAAGTAAAACAATTCAGATTTAAAAATTCAAATTCAATTAAATTAAATAAGATAAATATTGAAAAGTCAGAAAAGAAATTCAAACTTTAATAAAATAAAATCTAATCCTAAACATTTAAATTTAAAAATTATAAATATAAATCACTACAAAAAAATAGGGTTTAGCGACGGAAATATATTTTCATCACTAATTCCGTCACAGAAACCCTAATCTAACGATGGAAAGAACGACGGGGTTCCGTTGCTAAATAAGGGATTTAGCGACTGTTTAGCGACAGAATTTTTATTCCGTTGCTAAGTTAGCGACGGAAATATATTTTCGTCGCTAAACCGTCGCTAAAATCACGATTTAGCCCCTTCCCCGACCTTTTTTTTCCCCTCGCGCGTCGTTCTCCCGTGCGATTAGGGTTTTTCATCCCAGAGCTCCTCCGACATACTGCTCCCTCTCTGCTCATCCTGCTCACTCTCCTCCGGCTGCTCCCTCTCCTCCGGTGTACTCCTCAGCCTCCTCCCGCTGTACTGCTCTCCTCTCTGCTCCCGCTGATCAGCCTGCTCCCTCTTAGCTCTCAGCCATCTACCTCCTCCGGCGAACTCGTCCATCTTCGGCGTACTCCTCAGCCTGCTCCCGGCGTACTGCTCTCCTCTCTGCTCCCGCTGATCAGCCTGCTCCCTCTCAGCTCTCAGCCATCTGCCTCCTCCGACGAACTTGTCCATCTCCGGCAAACTGCTCAGTCTCTCCTCAGCTGCTTCTCCCGACTGTGATTCTCCCGGCTGCTCAGTTTCTTTCCGAAGGTAACCGACTGCTAAATTTAAAAATTGATAAATTTAGTATCATTTCAGTATGAATTTTTAGTTATTGATGCAAGTTGGGGATTTTTTTACATTGCATATAAAATTTATTTGTGATAGATTTGTTTGTGATAGATTTTTCATAGTATAATTTTAAGATAAATTTGCTTGTGATAAAATGTGTTTGTTCTGGTTTAGAGTTTATATTAATTTTGAATATGATTAAAATTTATTTATGATGGTTTATGATTTTTAGTTATTGATTATTAATTATTTTTCTACGTAAAATATATATAAATTTAAGTTGAATTTTTATGGGAAAATATTAATTTTTTGATGCGTAATCACTCATTAAATTAGCTAAAACAATGACTAGATGTTTATTAATTAAGTAAATTTATTTCACAACATAAGAAATAAATTTAAGAAATGACTAAATTAATTAGATAAGTGATTTAATTATGCTAATGAAGTAGTAAAGATTTACATAAAACATATACATTGCTTGTGATGATAACCTCATCCTCAACCTAGTCATATGTGAACAAAATTAATGTTCCTGATAAGTAGCTGCCTGCGAGGTATGTTAACATTTTTATGACTTGTAAACATGCCTTTTCCAAATACCTTATTATAATTAAGTTATTACTAACTTATCTTATTGTCTTTTTTTGTAGGATCTTCTATTTTGACTCGGTTAGTTTAGATATTTTTTTGATCAGTATTGTATTTAGACATTTGATACAGTATCAGTGTCTCCAGATATTTGTATTTGGGTTATTGTATCCAGAATTGAAGTGTATTCAGATATTTTGACATGTGTTTTGTATTCAGATACAATTTAGTATTATGTTTATGTATTTTTGTTTATGTTTTTGTATTTATATTGGATTGGATTGGATTTATTGATATGTAAACAGGGAATTCAAAAAAATAAAAAATTTTATTTAAAAAAAATAAATTATTATGAATGGAATTTATTATTCCGTCGCTAAGTTTGCGATTTTTTTTATTTTTTTAAAACCTTTAGCGACGGAATATTAAAATTCCCTCGCTAAGTAGTTATTTTATTTTATTTTTTAAAACTTTAGCGACAGATATTTTCTGTTCCGTCGCTAATTAGCGATGGAATTTTAATATTCCATCGCTATTGCCCATTGTAAATCACATGCCCTGACAGGGTATTAGTGACGGATTTATTTTTCTGTCGCTAATTAGCGACGAAATTTTAATATTCCGTTGCAATTATTAGCGATGAAATTTTAATATTCCGTCGCTAATAAATAGCGACGGATTTTTTTTCCGTTGCAAATATTAGCGACGGATATATTTATTCTGTCGCAAATTTTAGCTGCGGAATAAATATATCCGTCGCTAATTAGCGACGAAAAAATAAATCCGTCGCTAAGCTGACGTCAGCGACCGAAATAATTGCGTCGGGAATAATCCGTCACTAATCGATGGTTAAATTGCATTAATGACCGATTAGCGACGGAATATGTTCGTCGCTAATCCGTTAAATTTTTTTATAGTGAATGATAATCACAACAACAACATAAATCTTAAAATTAACCATTCAAACACAAAAAATTTATAATTAAATATTAAAAATTTAGAAAATAAAATTTTAAATCTTAAAAATAATAATTCAAACTTAAATTCTAAAAATCAAAATTTAAATAAAATTTATAATATGAATTATGATAAAGTACCTTTTAATTATAAAATATTAAATAATCCTAAAAATTTAAAATTAAAATTTGAAAATAAATTTTAAAATTTAAGAAAATAAATCTATGAACGTTAACAAGTCAAACTTAAAATTATATAAGAAATTAAATATTACAACTAATTATCATAAGTTCTATTTAATTATAGAATATAAATGTAAAAATACTAAAAATTTAAAATTTTATAAAAATAAATTAATACTTGCTGAACACTTGCCTAACATAGTATAATTAGGGTGGGGTGAGTGATAATATGTTAGAGAAACTTAGTTTAGTGTTAAGTGGGATAAAGAGTGTCTTACTTGATTTGCTTAGTTAAGTGGAACGGGCTCAAGCTACCTAACCATATCCTAGACTAATTAAACTAAAATTTTTTAAGAAGTAGGTTGAGTACATAATTTTTTTAAAAAACTTTGTCTAAGGAAGTGATCGTTGTTCCGATAATCAAAAAGACCCTTGCATTTCCATGACTTGAAAGTCAATTTTTAAAATGTGCACTTAAGTAACTAATAGTTAAACTTGAATCTAATACAAGATCAAATATTCCTTAGAATTCAAATTAAATTATAAAATTGATGAAACATCTCACAAAACCCATATTGAGACACTTAGAATGCATGAAATGATAAAAACCATTAAATTAAAAAGTTTTGAAAATATTTTTAAAAACTATAAAATTATTTTCCTAAATTATTTTGAAAAGTTGATCTTTATTTAAGATTCATGCTTGATTGGGTGTACTTATACTATAAAGTTTTTAAAAATTTATTAATATTTGAAAATTGGTTGACCAACATTTAAACATATAACTTTTAAGTCAACACTACTTATAGAACCCTAGACATATAGACAAAGATTCCTTGTGGTTAACAAGGATGTTCTAAGGGAGTATCTAAGGGGAGACCCTTTTTGAAAGATCTTATTTAGAAAATACTTTTTTAAAAATTAGTTTCAAAAATTTCTTTGAAAAAATATTTGAAAATCTTTTGAAAAAAATTTAATTTAAAAATTTATATTTTAAAAATATAAGTTAATTGTTCTTTTGACTTGAATAAACTCTTAAGACAAATAGAGAATTTATCTTGTGGTTATCAAAGAGCCCTAAGGAAGTATCAAATTAAGAGAGAGGTCCAAATTGAAAGATCAAATATAGTTTTCAAAACTAGTTCAAAAACTATTTGAAAATTCATTTTGAAAATCTTGACAAGTATCTAAGATACTTTGAAAATCATTTTAAAAAATCACTTTGAAAAATATCTGATAAACTTTGAAAAGTTTTGAAAATATTCTTTGAAAATTAAAGCTTTTTAGAATATTTTCAAAACAAATTAACAAATATTTTTGAAAATATTTTAAAAGGTAATTTCAAAAAGGATATTTTCAAATCTAGTATTGTCTTTCAAGAAAGGATTAAAAATTATATTTTGACCATAGCAAAACCTATTGACTATTGGTGCAAATTTCCCATTTGATTTAACCCCTTACGTATAGTACAAGTATTTTTGATATATGACAAAGGGAGAAAGAAAAGCTTAAGTTAGTGAAATCTAGTAATTCTTTCAATTGATTTAAACCTTATGACATGAACTTAACTTAAGATGATTGTCAAACATTAAAAAGGAGAGATTGTTAGTGCAATGAGCCCCTAGGATTTCAATGTTTGACAATATACCTGTGTCTGGACAATTTGACCAAAGGTTGATCCAAACAGGACTTAATATTTGAATATAAGTGAGTATAGTTAGGTTAAAATTGACCATATGACTAGCGAGGAAAGTCGTTACTGACGGTTAGACAAAGGAAAAAAGTCTTAGTTGGATACTAGGTGGGACAAGTCCTAACTAGAGGTTAGGTAAGGAATTCTTAGTGAGATCAAGAACACCAGGCGAGAGGGACTTGATGGGGTTTGGAGGACCAAGATTGAGTCAGACAAGGACTAGGGGGGAGTGATTGAGGTTGAGAGAAATCCAAGCAGGTCAAGGATGATCGGATGTTTGGTGGTGTAAAGTCTACCGAGTAACTAGTCCTAACTGTAGGTTAGACAAGGGAAAATCCAAGTGGATCAAGGTGACTGAGACTTGGTGGTGTAAAGTTTATCAAGTGACTAGTCTGAACTGGAGGTTAGGCAAGGGTAAGTCTAAGCAAATCAAGGGTGATTGGATTCTTGGCAAAAGAAAATCGTGGGGAAGTGACCCATAGGTGGAGAAGCCTAATAGATTAGATCTACAGAGTAAGGCTTAGGTAAGCCTAGTAGATCAGATATACTATAGTTAAGGCTTAGGTTGCTTGTTTGTTTATTGTATATGTGTCTTGCAAGAACCAGGAGCTGGAAACAAGACTAAGAAAGTAGATAGAAGCAAATAGACACATCCAAACCATGTCTGGGGGGAACCGGAGTCAACTTGGATTAAATTGTGTCGAACCAATCAGGGCGCCCAAAGCATGTTCCAAGCGCTCGGACGGTCCAGGTGCTCTGGGCTAGTCTAAGCACTTGGATCAAGATAAGACTCAGTTGGATAAAGCCTGACAATGTCAAATCAGATCAAGTTGAGCCAGGATGCCCGTAAAGGGATTCGGACGTCGAGAAGGATCTTTATATACATCGTCGAGCAACAACTTCAAATGAATCAATTCTTCTACAACTACTGCTACTCTATGCTCGAAAGAAAAGTTATAACACAAAGCTCTAGGATTGGAGAAGCTCCAAGAAGGGTGCGTTACGCTCAAGACTTCTAGAACGGCTTAACGAGAGTTTGTTTGTAGTTATTTATAAGTTATGTTGTTATTTAATATATTTGTACTTGTTCATAGATTGTAAGACGGGGTTTTCCATCTTCAAAAAAAATTTCAGAAAGGAGACCACTAGTAGACGAATATCTCCCGTACATAGTCTTTGGAGTATCAACCATGGAAGGTTGGTAACCAAGTAAATCCTGCGTGTCTTTTTATCTTGTGTTTTGTTTTGTTTAATTCCATTGTAAGTTTTCCCTAATTGAATCTAACACATGTCAAACAAACAAAAATAATGATCGAGATTCACCCCTCTCTCGAATGCAATAGTCCTACACAAGGCTAATTTTAGCAGTATACAATAGCCCCAAATCATCTTCATAGTTGATTGTACACCATGTTTTGGTTTGAAAAACTAATAGGCTTGATCAGTGAACATCTAGTTCTCCTTGTTCCAGCTTGTGATGATGTTGATGGTTGAGTGTATTCAATCGAGCCTAAGCAGGTGAAGAAGGATACCATCAAAATGGCGCCGTCTGTAGGAAAAGAATAAAAATCTACGATGGAAGATGAGCAGAAGACGTTGAAAAGGAAGGCGACGGAGGTAGGGTGTAGTGATCCACCCTCTTGGATGTGATTAGAAGCGACGTCATCGTCTCCCCGCTCCAAAGTAGAGTAGGGAGTCATTAACTTCCTGTTCTACCTATACTGGGTGCATACAAAGCCAAAAAGGCTCATCTTACCCTCGAGGCTAGCGCTCGATAGAGGCTTGCCAAGCCATAAGAACCAGAAGGGTTGCTTGAGAATGATAATGAGAGACCGAAGGGATCCTTGCCGGAGCTATCTTTGCTGACATGATCTCTACTTGAACAGATGGGGAAGATGGAGAACACTCGTAATTTTCTCCACAAGGCAGTAAAGCAAGTGGTGATTTTGTGTCTCGCCAAACTTGGCTATCAAGGGAGATTGTAAGAAGCAATATTAATGGAGCACACCATTAATTGGAGTCACACACATGAATTGATGGATCGTTCATGCTCCCAAGAAAGCTAGTGGCATGTTTCTTGCTTCGGATCCTTTTTTAGCAATACAAACAACTCATTTATACAAAAGCAACAGTGCCCGATTAAACAAAGCACACCAAAGTCAATGTTTGAAAGAGTAATAGCAGCTAGCAGTGGCGTAGGCAGAATAGGCTAAGTCAAACAAAAGTAACATTTGATGTTGATGATGGCAGCTACTTTAAAAAGGAGAAGGAGAATGAAAATCAACATGAAGTGTTGTAAAGCAAAATGGCAGCAACCAGTAGCTGGTAGTTGCAGCTGTTAGATGATGTTGGCAGTTCAAATCAAATCAAATTGACATTGTCAGGCAACATTATTACAAGAGAAGAGCAAATCAAATCTATAATTAAGGGCGATACATATTTTTATTATATCACACAAGTTTAATGGTTATTTTTACCTAAAGGCAGCCTAGTCAATTCTTTCTCTTTATCCAATTGAAATATTAAAATCGCTACGGCTAGCAATAGTATTATTAGTCTTCATACTTAAAATTTATAGACCTATCCAAACCATTCGACCACCTGACCACTTGTTCATTTGGTCTGACCTGAAGGAGGCTTGATCAGTTCTCTCTCTAGTTAAAATACTAAAATTTCTACTGATAATAATAGTATTATTAGTCTTCATACTTAGAATTTGTGGAGCTTTTCTAGCCATTTGGCCACCCAATCACTCAACCATTCATCCATTTAGCCATTTGTCCATTTGACTATTCAACCACTCGACCACTTGGCTATTCGACCCTTCGGCCATTCGATCACTTAGCCATTCGACCCTTTGGCCTTCGACCATTCGATCACTTAGCCATTAACCCATTGGTCTTCAGCCATTTGACCCTTCGACCTTTGGCCACTTGGCCATTGACACTTCGACCACTCGGCCATTTGGCACTTCGGCCACTCAATCATTCAGCCACTTGGTCATTCGAAACTTTGACCACTTAGCCATTTGACCCTTTGGTCACTTAGCTATTCAAGCCTTTGATTACTTAGCAATTCGGTCATTTGGCACCCAGCCTTCAGCCATTCAACCAGTAGTCAATTAATCTTTTTTGACTTTTTGGCTTGGATTAAATCATCTCTCTCGACCGTTAGGACGGGATTGAGCCATTCTCTCTCGGGTATCTGATTGGGATCGAGTTATATGTCCTGACAATCCCACCGAAATTGAGTTATCTTTTATGGCCTTTCAATTAGAAATTAAATTATCTCTCTCCCAACCACCTAGAAGAGATCGACTTATCTCTCCTGGCTAAACCTTAAACTCTAAATGCTAAATCATCTCTCTCTCGACCATCTAGCAAAGATCGACTTATCTCTCATGGCCTTTTAGATAAGAGAGAGTTTTCTCTCTGGGCCGTCTAATTGGGATCGACTCATCTTTACTAACCTTTCGGCCATCATCGAGTTATCTCTCTCGGCTACCTAGCCGGGATTGACTTATCTCTCCAAGCCTTTCAGCCAACATTGATCCATCTATCTCGACCACTCAGCCGAGATTGAGTTTTCTCTCCTGGCCGCGTGGTCAGGATCGACTAATCTTTCTTGGCTTTTTAGCTAAGACCGAGTTATCTTTCCCTGTAGCCTAGTCAAGATTAAGTCATTCTCTCTCGCCCATCTAGTCAGGATTGATCCATTCTCTCTCGATCGTTTGATTGAGATCGAGTTATATTTCTTGGCAGCTCCATCTGGATTGAGTTATCTTACATGGTCTTTCAGCTAGAAATTAAATCACCTCTCTCCTTGCCTCTTGGCCAAGATCGACTTATATCCCCTGACCTTTAGGCCTAGAGCTAGTTATTTTCTGACTATCCAATCAAGATCGAGTTATCTTTCATGATATTTCAGCTCGAAATTAAGTCATCTTCTCTCACAACCGCGCACTTGGCCAAGATCATGCCATTCTCTCTCGCCCATCCGGTTGGGATCAAGTTGTATCCCTCGATAGTCCTACCTGGATTGAGTTATCTTTCATGGCCTTTCGACTAGAAATTAAATCACCTCTCTCCTGACCACCTGGCCAAGATTGACTTAGCTTTCCTAGCCTTCCAGACAAAAATTGAGTCTTCTCTCTCCCGATCACCTTGTCGAGATCGAGCCATCTCTCTTGATCGCCTGGTTGGGACCGTGTCTTCTCTCCAAGCCCTTGGCTACGGATTGAGCTATTATCCTCTTCTCGAATTTGCTGGTCTTTTGAGCTGTGAGATTGAGATAGTCTTCCATATTATCTTCTCCCTGGCTTTTCTAGTCTTCTGAATCGAGGGATCGAGATAGTCATATTATTCTCTCTCAGGCTTTGCTAGTCTTTCAAGCTAAGGGATCGAGACAGTCTTCCATATTATCTTCTCCCCGACTTTGTTGGTCTTCCTAGCTTTTGAGCTAAGGGATTGAGACAGTCTTCCAAATTATCCTCTCCTCATCTTTGTTGGTCTTCCGAGCTGAGGGATCTAGATGATCTTCCATATTATCCACTCTTTGACTTTGTTGGTCTTCCGAGCCAAGGGATCAAGATAATCTTCCATATTACCCTCTCCCCAACTTTGTTAGCCTTATGAGCTGAGGAATCGAGACGGTCTTCCATATTATCCTCTCCTCGACTTTGCTGGTCTTCTAAGCTGAGATATCAAGATGATCTTCCATATCACTTTGGGAACATACTCGTTTTGACCACCCTCACGATTACGAGATTGAGCCTCTCTCTCCGATCTAGGTAGGATCGATCCTCTCACTATTCTCACAACAGCGGAGTTGAGGCAGGATCGGTGTTCTTCCAACCTCCATATGCATCATCCTCATGACCAAGGGATCAAGTGAAGAATGAAAAAGATGAGCTAGAGGGGTAAATAGTGCTCATGCTTTCTTACTTGCTTTCATGTTGTTCTTATCTATCAGAGTTAGTTTATGCAACGAATTATAAAAGAACTAAAACACAAGATAAGGACATCAAATATTTACTTGGTTCACACTCCCAGAGTGTTACTCCAAGGCCTATGTACTCAGCATGAATCCACTATTATTTTCTCATTTTCGGACACTTTCCGAAAGTAGAGAATCCTCTTATAATATTTGATTAAGTACAAATAAGATAAATAATCAAAGTAAAACACATATAATAAACTATATAAACAAATTGATTCAGTTTGGTAGCCCTGAATGTTGCACATTCCTCGTGTTGCTTCCCTTATCACACTAGTAGTACTTTGAGAAATTGTTCAAGCACAGAGTAGAAAGGATTGAGAATGGATTGATTGAATTTTTCTTATGAACCTTGGACTCAAGCTTCTTTTATAAGTCTTTACCAGCCGACTGAATAATCTTTTTGGTTGATTGATAAAGATATGATCTCACCCAATCCATGCTTGAAATCCTCCTTTCAGTCGATTGATTATCAAGTTTGATCAAATGATAAATCACTGTGCTGTCTTTCCATCCAAATTCGTTAGCGGATTAGATAAACATCCTGCTCGATATACTTTTTTAGTCACTCGATCCATGAGAATGGTCGATCGATCTTGATCTTTCCTTCCAAGGTTTGATCACATCCCGCTTGATCCATTGATCAGATCCATGTTTGGTCGCTCGATCCACAGTATCAATGGACTGATCTGACCTCCGATCTTATCTTCGATCATGTATTATTTGAGGTCATGTCAACTTTGTTTTCCACCTCAATATCTGGTTGATCGAACTCACTTATTCAGTCTCCCAAACCATTTGGTCGATCAAAAATACCTTTCGATCGATCAAAAGTCTATTCCGACAAAATAAAGCTAGCATATATAGTAGTCATGTAAAGCAACACTGTGCTTCGGTTGATCGAACATGCTGATCCAATCAACCAGAATGTCCTATTGATTGAAAACCTTATTTTGGACATCCAAACCTCCTCTACTTGACCTATTGTCACACTTGTTTGGAGTTCACTCCTCCAAAACAGCCTATACTACCTAAGATTCACTCCCCTAGAATTTTTTCCTTTGTTAAATATCTGATTATTTTTGACCTGCTTAGCCTTTTTTCTTGTTTAATATTCGGTCATCCTTGACTTACTAGACTATCATTTTTCTAGACATTTATTGACCTTTTTGAACTTTGTCTTTGTGAGACATCCGATCAAATCTGACCTGCCCGAACTTTTCTCTTGCAAGCATCTGATTACCCTTGACTTGCTTGGATTTTTCCTTTGTCAGTAATATCATCAACCTTGACCTAATTGGACTTTACCTTTGCTAGACATCTGGTCAACCTTGAGCTACCTAAACTTTTCCGTTGCTAAGCATCCGGTATCCCTTGACCTGCTTAAACTTTCCTTATCTATTAAGCATTTGGTCAATATTGTTGGGAAACACTAGGAAACCCGTTCCGGTGAATTCTTGTAGAATAAAAATTTTTCCGGAAACGGATTTAAGTTGCCCTCATAGTTAATCAAACCAAGGTTTGATCAACGCATTTAGATCAT
>JAOBBC010006788.1:0-12980 GCA_025388495.1 Curcuma longa
ATGACTCCCTTATTAATTAGGTACCCTACATTAGGTACATGTTCAAATCATAATTATAATTGGTTTATCATTGTTGGAATATTAAAGTCATACATATATCTAAATCTAAATTGTAACTCATATATTAAAAATATATATATTTTTTCAAATCATGGGCCCTCCATGAGGTGCCCTAAAGCATTTAATATTTAAATACTTTAGTTTCAATAATAGAAGTTATGGGAATGACAAATTCATAAATATCTAAATCTTATTTATAATTCATATTATTATATATTAAAAAAATTGATTTTTAGTGATTGATCATATGAGTGATACTACAATGGTATTGGCCTTGTTACTCGGAGCAATAAATAAGAAAATAATTTTTATTATTTTAGTTGGCTAAGTATAATGTTGTTTCTTATTTTCACAAAATTTATAATTATTATGTACAGTTAATTAGTCGTGATATAGAGATTTTACTGCAAGTATATATTTCATGTAGTTGGTTTTATATAGAGGTGTCAAAAATAAATCCGATTTGTCGATCTGACTCGAGTCGATCTAAAAATTATCAAGTTAGGATTGAGAGTTTTTAAGTTTGGGTCGGATTCGGATTGGGAGGTTTTGGGTTGAATTGAGTTCGGATTAACCTAAATTTAAATTTTAGAGGTTTTTAGGGTTAAATAAAATTTTATTTTAAAAATTAGAATGTTTTAGCAAAATGTTAGTACGATAATGATGAAATATTAAGATAAAAGTGAAGAATTATTGAGAAAAATAGTAAAAAATAATTTTTTTTCAAGTTATTTGGGTTGGTCAGGTTGTACGGTTTCGAGTTTAAGATTTTTGGATTGAGTTCAAGTTCAAGTCAAGTTTAATATTTTTAATAATATTTTTATTATGATTCGTCTGACCTATTCGAATTCACACCCCTAATTTTAGAGAATACCTACTCATTTATTTATTATTATTATTATGATTAATCATATTTTATACATCCATTTATGGTAACTCATGGGCATATGACAAATTAATTTAGTATTTTAATTTTTTTTAATTTAGATTTTAGAATATCTTTTTAATTTTCACATAAAAAATAAAAAATAAAAAATAATAATTTTAATAGCAAATATTCATGATTGACCTATAGTCAGAGTAACAATTCTCTCTATATATATTATAACGTAATTAAAAATTATTAAACCTGTTAGTTATAAGGTCGTTTTTTTTTTTACTTTCATTAAAAGCAACTTACACTAGTAAAATGTAATTTCAATCTCCTTATTATTTAATTATTTAATAAATGTTCTAATTAAATATCCAAATAATATTGTAGTTTTATTTATTTATTTTATATATCTTTTTTCACTCTCTTTAACATCTTGAATACTACACTTTATTGTATTTGTATTTTGTTCAAATATAAAAACAAGTAGTCTTACACAATTTGAATGTTTTCTCTATCAACTATGCATCCTTTCTTAAACATATGTCCAAATGCTGTTTATAGATAGCGATGCAGCTCGGGTGAATCCGATTGGGTCGCCCTATCAAGACCTTGTACGCTTGGCCAACTATTAGTGCAACAAATGCGATTTAGATCACTAGAGGGGAGGAGTGAATAACAACCTTTAAATCAAAAGTTTCTATTTCCCTTGCTCATTTAGCAAGGACATACTAGTTAAAAACATAAATATAATATAAAATAATGACTTATGAATTTAGTTGGTTACAACTCTTGGATTATTTGTCCAAGAACTATAAAAATTCCATTAAACTCTTCTCGTCGAAAACGATCTGGAGGCAGAGAAATCTTGTACAATGGTTGAACGTAAGAACTATAAAAAATTGAAAGACGATGAATTTGAATGTGTGTGCTTTACAACTTCGAGTTTCAATTTATTTATAACTTTCATTTCGATCTGATCGTTGTGCTGACATAACATCTTCAGGCACTTAGAAGCTTTCTAGGTGCCTGTACTTGTCGAAATCCAATCGATCTAGTAATGATCTTGTAATGACTCTTTGCATTCTGGGTGCCTAGAAGTGATTCGGGCGTTTGAAATCCGCTGTTGTGGATGTCACTTCGACAATGGTTCACTGATGTGTGGTCTGCAAGTATACGACCGTCGTCAAGTAATAAAAAAATATCGAACTATAGGGACCGTGGAATCAATCACTAAACTACCACAGAAAGAGTTGGAAAATCACGTAATTTGGATTGGTGATGGGGGAAGTGAGAGTGAAATCAAGTTCCTAAACCTCAATCGAAGAGAAATCAGCTAAGTGACAAGATTTGAGGAAACAATCCTAGGACTTCGGATTCCTCAAGATTATGGTTGATTGATCATGGACTCCTTACCATTCCTCAATGATTACACAATTGCAGAGATTGTAACCAAAATATCCAATTAGACCTCGTCAGATTTCGTCGAAATTAAATCATGAATCCTCTAATGTTACGATTACTAGTCCGAGATGACACCCAGATAGCCTGGTTCTATAGCTCTCCCGCTGTCACCGGACACTCCAACAATACTACTAGTGTCCTACCCTCTGTCACCGAGTACCCAATTAAGTAGCAATCAATAACTGTTAGCTATTTCTCATAAAGATTCATTATAGTCTAAGAATTTTCTCGAAAAGTCCGGTTAAATGTTCACCTTCTATCATAAGGCACCCCGGTCATACGATCCTAAGATTTCCATTAAATTACAACTCACCCTCATCCATATGAAATCATATCATTCATAGACATATCATCAAATAAGTACAAGGTACAAATCCACATAGGAATGCATAAACAAACCATTGAACATGGTAAATAACAAATCCATAGATACAATCATCCATATATACCTCGATTCCTCCTACATCCTAGAATTTAAGGGTCTAATCCATGACGGAGGGGATACAACACGAAGAAGAATAAAAATAATACATCTTACTCCTAAATCTGAAAAAAAAAAGGAAATAAGACTTATTAATCAATGTGGTCTTCTTGGTCTTGTAATCTCCTCGTCAACGGTGGATAGATGCGGCGGAGTAGTCTTGAATGGATGGATAGATTGCTGAATCTCACTCTGGATGGTGGCTACGGTGGCCTTCAATCACCTCTAAGGACTCCTCCCCTTTTTAGGGCGGATTAAAAGAAGTATTTATATGCCCCTGACACCACACGACCGTGTCTCATGGCACGACCCAAAGAAACACGCCCCTGCCTCTCCATCACAGGACCATGCCTGATAGGCACGGCCTGGAGCAGGCTTTCTTTGGGAAATCAGGCACGGTCTTGCCTAATAGGTACGTCCTTGACCTGACTCTTCTCTGGAAGCGAAGCACAGCCGTGCCTTATTGGTACAACCCTAAGCTGGATCAGGCTGGAACATTTGGGGCATGACCATGCCTAGGAGTCATGGCCCCAAGCTTGGTTGGCTCTGGTAGGGAGCACGGCTGTGCCTTTCAGGCATGACCCTCAGCAGCAGTTGATCTGTAATACACGGTCGTGTCTGCTGGGCACGACTACTGCTTGGTGTGGCACGACCGTGTCTGGTGGACATGGTTACTGCTTGGTGTGGCTCTGGTGGTGAGGCACGACCCCTCAAGATGATGGAACACGGTTGTGCCTTGTAGGCACGACTCTGCTTTGCCTACTTTTCTTTTAATCTCCGTTTTGCCTTATTTCGCTCTAATTTCGTCCTGCAAATACACAAATACGAGAGTAGACCTCTGAACTAGGAAATGGAGAAAATATGTCTAATGCATGGATAAAGATGTGACAAACATAGGATAATATCATGAAATATTCAAAGATGTGCAATAAAAGTATCAAAAATGTATGTATACCCTACGCACATCATTCACTGACTTGGATTAAGCTTCTGAGCACCATGAACTAATCTAGGCACTTGGACTTCGAGCACTTGGAACAATTTCAGGTGCTTGGAATGGTCAGCCTTGAGTTGATCATTTTCTAAGTTCGCTTCCTCCAATTTGTCTCAGTCACTTTGCGTTGACTCCCTTCCGATTTCTCGTCCCTCAGATGCACCAAGCCTTCCTTGCTTGCTCTCGTACGCCCTTCTCATCCGTCGGAATACTCTTTCACAACTCCTCATACTTTGAATGCATTGAGTCCGTCAGCTCCTTTCTCGTGCCATCATTCTTGCTTGCTTGCGTCTTCTGTTAAGATACATATGTTCTCCTACGTCCCTATACACTTAGACACGCACATCAAACATAATATGGATATAACGTAAACTTATTTAACAACACATCAAAATACTACCGAGGTACTAACAATTTTTCCCTTTTTGATGTATGCCAAATTAAATTTACATTAGAGTTAAATTGGCAAAATGACTACATAAAGTATAATGCAATAAATTTTAAAAAAATTCTAATTCCCCCTATATTTATGCCTAACTTTCTAGTTTTCTCCTCCTTTTGACAACAATAAAAAATTGAGGTTATATAAAAATTTGATAATAATTATGTGGACCATAGAAAATTTGAAAATTTTTACCAGATAAGGAGCATAATATCTTCAATCATGAAAAATTAATTTTCATTGAAAATTCATTTTAATTAATTTTTTAATTTTTAAAAAAATATGATTTTATTTTGATAATTATTAAAAATATTAAAACATCCAAAAATTTTGCATTACATATTGTCACAAAAAAATAATTTTCATAAAAATTTTATATAGAAAAAAATTATTTTTGTATATAAAGTCAATCATATTTTCAAAAAATATTACTTTCTATGGTTGATTTTCCTATAAATTTTTAAGTGGTTAAAATAGATTTTGAAACCCAAAATAAATTTAAATACACTGAATATATCAAATATTTTTTTAGAATAAATAATTTTGATATATTTTTAATTTGTCCCTTAAAATTTCTATAATTATATTTTAGTCCTCTGTATCCTAATCTTCGATTAAATTTTATTTGTTGATTCTTTAATATTTTATTTAGATTATGTAAACCAATGAAAAAATTTTCTAATTCTAATTTTTGAGTTTCTATTTGTTCCCTTAATTTTGCATTTCATCTTTAACCTTTTTAAGTTCATCCTTAGAATGAATTTTTCATTTCATTTTCTAATTCTTTTTAAATTTATTTTAATTCCATGCATTTCTTTCTAATCTTACATAATGAACTAGATAATATTTTAATAACATCATAAAGTTAATCTGAGGGTAGTTGTCTTACCTCACTTATCATATGTCGTATTTGTCTGTCAAGGCTCCCCCTGCACTATTGCTCTCATCGCTTGATCTTCAGCTTTCTGA
Organism: Curcuma longa; assembly: GCA_025388495.1. NCBI lineage: Eukaryota > Viridiplantae > Streptophyta > Magnoliopsida > Zingiberales > Zingiberaceae > Curcuma > Curcuma longa. The sequence goes on from JAOBBC010006788.1 coordinate 5,282, forward strand.
CTCTTCTTCTTGATGTGTTGCCATTAGTGGAAGCTCTACTATTTGTTCTGATTCCAAATCTTCTGATGAGTCATCCTAAGTTGTTTTTAGATTCTTGTATTTGGGCTTCGTTTTTCTTTCAACATTTCTTTGGTCTTCTTCTTGAGTTTGGGTAGTTGTCCTTGATGTGGCATTCCTCGTCACAATTGAAGTATCTTACTCTGCTTTTCTTTCTCAATAGTCTTGAGGCTTGTTTCTTATCAAACTTGTTAGTTTAAAAAATTTCTTCATTTTTCTTATTAGATAGGTTTCTTTATCTCCATCTATTGAAGACTTCGAATTTGACTCGCTTTGCCTTACTCTTAGAGCTTGGTTGTGATTTATCTTATCTATTTCTTTTAAACTTGCACATCTTGATTTGTGTAATTCTATAGTAGTGAAGTCTTCTAAACTACTTACCTTGAGGTTCTTGGAAATATAGTATAAGTCTACTATGGATACCCATTCTTGAGTACGTGGGAAGACATTTAATGCATATCGTAAAGTATCCCGATTTGAAACAATTTCTTTGAGATTGTGGAGATTTGTTAAGATCTCCTTGAGCTTACCATGTAGTTGTGCTACCTTTTCTCCCTTTCTCAATTGAAGATTGCTGAGTTGATTTTTTAGTAGATCCAGTGTGGCTAGTTTTACTTCTGAGATACCTTCATGGAGCTTTAGAAATTTTTTTAAAAGTTCTTTGGCAGAGTTGTAGGTGTTGATTCGGTTTAGTTCTTACATTGGTAAGATTCTTAGTAGGTGGAACTCTGCTTTACTGTTGGTTATGAACTCGTCTTGTTGCTTTTTAATCCATTTGTGTTCTTTGAGTTCATCCCCATTTTTATTCCTGGGTGCTTCAAAATCGTACTTAATACATAACATAATTTCAAAATCAGTTTTAAAATTACCTTCATTTTCTCTTTTCACATGGTGAAGTCGTCTTTGAACTTTGGTGGATGAATACTTGATCCAACTATTCCTTTGAATCTAGTTGTTAAGTTGACGATTAGTCCTTCTGAGTGGTCCCACTCTAATCTGCAGCAGTATTGGTGCAAGGAGCACTAGTTTATCACTAGAGTTTCAATGCTTGACAATACACCTAGGTCTGATCAGTTTGACTAAGGTTTGATCTAAACAGGACCTAATATTTGGATGTGATAGAAGTCTAGTCAGGTCAAGATTGACCAGAATATTAGTGAAAAGTCATAGTCAGTTAGACTATGCAAGGAGAAGTCCTAGTTGAAGGCTAGGTAGGGAAAGTCTTAGTTGGAGGCTAGGCAGGAAAAATCCTAGCTAGAGGTTAGGCAGAGGAAGTCCTGATCTAGAGGATTCGACAAGTAAGATATGGTTGGAGGCTAGGTAGAGGAAGTCCTAATCTAGAGGATTGGGCAAGGAAGTCTTGACTAGAGGTTGGGCAAGGAAAAGTCTAAATAAGTCAAGGGTGACCAGATATTTATCAGGTGAGAAATCTACTTATGGAAGTGACTAGTCCTAACTGTAGATTAGGCAAGGAAATATCCAAACAGGATGTTTAGCAGGTGGAAAGTCTACCTATGGAAGTGACTAGTCCTAACTAGAAGTTAGGCACGGGTAAGCCAGTAGGTTGGACCTACAGGGTAAAACTTAGGTAAGTGTGGTAAGTCAGACAGACTACAAGTAGGCTTAGATTGCTCGTATGGTAATCTTACAGAAATTAGGAGTTGGAAGCAAGACTGAGGAAGCATAAAAGGAGCAAACAGAAGTAGCTGAACCAAACTCGGAAGTCAACTTAGGTCAAAACTAGTTAATTGGTTCCGGACGCCCCTATTGAATTCGGGCACTCGAAACAAGTAGATCCAGGTTCCCTGATCTTATCCAGGGGAGCCTGGATAATCCAAGCTCACTAATCTTATATAGGCGCTCGGATCAGGTGGATTGGGCCCCGATAAAGACCGACGGAATCAGATCGGATAGAATCGATTCCAAGCGCTCGGAAAGGTCTTTATATGGCCTATACGGCCAACACCAAGATACAACAATTCTATGCCTCATTCGTTATCCTGTGGTGCTGTAGAACATGAACAGAGCCAGGCTCGTGCAACTGAAAATATTTCAGGAGGAGTGTGCGGTGCTCAAGGGCTTCTAGATCGGCTATACAAGTGTTTACGATTTATTTTAAATCTTATTATTTTATACTTATCTTTGTTATCATCTAGACTGTAAGACGGATTTCTTCACCTCCGAACAAAGGTCCAGAAAGGATATCATTAGTGGATGGGCGCCTTCCCAAGCATAGACCTTGGATGTATTAACTCTAGGGGTTAAGAACCAAGTAAATCCGTGTGTCCTTGTCTGTTTTTCTAATATTCGTTGCTAATTTTGTTTTAGTAATGAACGAACGACGCGAGCTATTCACCCTTCTTAACGCACTCATCAATCCTACAAGCGGAAGCAATTTAGATCTTTAGAAGGAAGGGGTAAATAGTAATCTACAAATTAAAAGTCTCTATTTTCTTGCTAACGTTTTAATAAGGGCATACATTAGTTAAAAAATATAAATATAAAATAAAATAATGAGGCAGAAATACACTTGGTTACAATCCTCGGGTTGTTAGTCCAGGAACTATGAACGCTCCACTCAAATCTCCTCGTCGAAAATAATCCGAAGGCAAAGAATCCTCGTACAACGGTTGAGCATAAGAACTACAAAATGATGAAAGACAATGAATTCAAATGTGTGTGCTTTATAACTTCGAGCTTCAGTTCGAATGTGTGTGCTTTATAACTTCGAGCTTCAGTCTATTTATAGCCTTCATCTCGATCTGATCATTAAGCTAACATGGTGTCTCCGGAAACCTGAAAGCCTTCTGAACGCCCGGACTTGTTGAAACCCAATCCCCTCTGGCAATGGTCTTGTAACGACTCCTTGCATTCTAGGCACCTGGAAGTGATCCGGGTGCTTGGAATCTACTAACGTAGACACCACTTCGATAATGGCTCGCTAACTTGGATTGAGTTTCCAAGCTCTTAGAATTGATCTAGGTACTTGGACTCCGAGCGCTTGGAACAGTTCCAGGCACTTGGAATGGTTAGCGTTGAGTTGACCATTTTCTAAGTTCACCTCCTCTGGTCTATCTCAATCTCTATGCACAGAATTCCTTCTGGCTTCTCTTCCCTCGGATGCATCAAGCCTTTCTAGCTCGCTCTTATATGTCCTTCTCACTCCGTCGGAGTACTCTACTATACCTCCTCGCACCTCGAATGTACCGAGCCCATCAACTCCTTTCCCGGGCTCCTTTCCCATGCCATCTTTCTCGATCGCTTGCGTCTTCTACCAAAATACGAGTGTTCTCTTAAATCTCTATACATTTAGACATACACATCAAATATAATAAGGACATAACTTAAACTTATTTCGTAATACATAAAAATACCACCGGGGTACTAACACCAATGCTCTTCATAACAATAGAGTCTTATAGGTCTCTACTCGCACGACCATAGTGGTTTTGGGACAACGAGGAATCTTGGTCCAATAGTCTCTCTCTGACCACAACCTCTGATAGTCCTTGACATAATTGTCCCCAATAAGGCTGGCTACCGGGAAAGTGATGTCAGGCTAATGACAAGGCAACACTAGGGGTACGAATCAACAACTGTCACCCCTAGCATAACGATCGCCTCATGCAATTGGTCAGTGGATGATGCCTCACTTGTGTGGTTGTCCACGTAACCCCGCTCAGAGATTGCATGACAGTCTACGTGGACTTTCCACCTCCACGACTATATAAAGTTTCACGAAGGTATGTGAAAGTATGATTTTTTGCTTCTCTCACGCAAAGACTAATCTTTTCCATCTTCTTCTTCTTTGAGCTCTTACGCTCTCTCACGCACGTGTGCGAGCCTTCCCTCTTAGCTTACCACTGACTTGACCATCGAATGGGTCACATCGGTAATGCCAACCCCTAACTGACGCGCTTCGATTCGCAGGACTCGGTCAACAAGGGCACCGGAGGATCTACCTCGACCACTATTCTGGAGGAAGGAGAGGAGGAACCATAACAGGTGTAGATAGACACCATCAAATTGGCGTCGTTAGTGGGTGGAGATACAAAAAAAACTACGATGGTGAATACTAGGAGAACCGTAGTGGAACACCAGTTGGAGAAATCAACTGAACAACGTTGGGTCCCTACACTGACAATCATTGAGACAACAAGAGACCCAATTCCATGGGAGCAACAGTCATGAATGATGCCCATAGTAGTTGAAGCCATCTTGCGACAAGGCCCCCCTCCTCCCAAGTTGAGGAAGAAGGGGAGATGACTCCAGTGGAAGAAGTGGCTATAGTCGAACCTATGGCTAAAAACTATAGAGGAGCTACTTTGATATCCCACCCTGATAAATGAGTCACTAGCAATGAGTCAATCGGGTCACTACCGGCTAGAAGGGTGGCTGCATGGCAAATGTCGTTCACTGAAAGTATTCTGAAGGAAGAGCTACCTAGGCACTTCCAACCACTCCACATCCACGAGTATAATGGTACTACTGATCTTGAGGATCACCTGTGTCATTTTGAAAATGCAGCCTTGTTGCACTAGTATACTGAAGGGATCAAGTGTCAAGTTTTCCTCACCACTCACATTGGACTCGCTTAGCAATGATTCAACACGTTGAAGCCAGGATCTATACAATCTTTGACAATTTCGTCATGCTTTTTGTGTCATTTCTCTAGCTCAAAGAGTTATTCACCTACCCCCTCAACCTCTTTAATTTTAAACAAAGATCACAAAAGTCCCTACGTGCCTATATATAATGGTTCACTTGAGTTGCACTAGAAATACCCTCGGCTATGCTTGAGATTTTGATGGGTGCATTCGCCCAAGGACTACGGAAGGGAGACTTTTTTCAATCCTTGCCGAAGAAGCCTCCGTGTTACTATAACCAACTTTTTGCTTGAATCAAAGTAAAACAACATAGAGGAAGCTCAGAGAGCTCACCAAGAGAAACTCATCCAACTTAGGTTCCAGACCACCGTTCGAAACGCTACCCTTTTCCATGACTGTTCATTGCGTTACCAACCCTACCCTGCTCCCTTACAAATATACAAGGAAAGAGAAATGCAAATTTGCGAAGAGCATCAACTGTTAAGGAGAATATTGGTCTTTGAATGAGGTCCTCAAAGGTCCCAGACTCCTACCTACTGTGTCTTCCACTGGGAATATGAGCACAATACCAATGACTGCACAACTTGGACAATGAGCTAGAATGAATCATGGGCCTCAACCCTCAAGTAAGGGTCATACTTACAAATCCCGCTCCTTATTAGGGGTGAGCAAAAGTTCGATTAAACCGAACAAACCGACCGAATCGACCGAATTTAAAAATTTAATTTGATTATTTCAAATTATTAATATTTTCTAAAAAAAATCAGTTAATTTGATTCAGTTTTGAATTTAAAATTTTTTATTCAATTAAACTGAGTAAATTGAAATAAAAAATAATTTATAAATTCATAAGTAAATGAATTTATAAATCTCTAATTAATTGATAAATCTCTTATAATACTTAAAAAATTTAATTATTTTGATTATAATTTGTGACCAAATTAATTAATATTTTATCAATTTGATTTGTTTAAATTTTATTTAAAAATTCAATCGGTTTAATTAATTTAAAAAATTTAATTCAGCTCAATTTTAGTTAATTTGATTTGGTTCAATTCGGTTTTAACCAAATGCTCACCCATATTCCATATAACCCATGACTACTCCCTCGATACCTTCCAAGGCAGGGCCCCCTGGGTGTACCCTGACCTCCTCCCTCTCGACAGAACCAATTGCTGCCTAGATAACAACAGGAGATGCCAACCTAGGATAACCCACATGTCCGGGGAATCATCCACATGTTCTCCAGAGGAGCCACTAACGATGACACTAATCGGGCTCCGAAGAAACATAGTCAGGAAGAATGTATGATCATCAACACACTAGTTATAGAGTCAGAACCTATACTAAATTTTAGACTCTTAGACTTGGAAGGCGTCCTCCCCCTAGTGATGCGAGCATCTAGATCAACATCCTGCTCTGGGAGGCGTTGAAACAAATGGAGATAAGCTTAGAGGACTTACATAATGTCAATACTTCTCTGTTCAGGTTCTCGGGGTATGTAGTTCAATCGCGCAACCAGATCAGATTACCACTCTTCTTGGGGGCCTAAGTGACGGGTCATCTTATCCACTTTTACTGTAGTAGATGCCTCTTTAGCTTACAACATTACCTTGGCCTGACCATCACTGAACACCTTACAAGAAGTGGCCTTCCCTTATCACTAGAAGATCAAGTTCTCCAAGGGGAACAAAGTGGGCAAGGTCCGTGAAGATCAACAAGCAATCCGGAAGTGCTACGTGAAGATGATCCGAGTTGACCAAAAGAGAACGAATGAAAGTCTGATCGGGATGGCAAGACCAACATATGGAAGGAGTATAGGTTGTTCTAGAGCAAGAAGCCTCCCTCGTGATCAATCAAGACATTTTTACTTAACTACATAGGACGGTGTCTAGGAAAGTTGTAATCACGAGCGGGAGCGGGCTAATCTAAATCTTTGATACTTAATTGCTATTGGATGTTAGTCATCCATCTTCATACAATCAAAGAACAAGAATTCACTAATCAACAACCACAAAGACTATCAATATTCCAACTATAGTAATATAGAAAGCTAAAGGGAGAAGTTATAGCCTTATAGAAATCAACTCTCGAACAGGAGCTTAGTGTTCTATAAGTTGCTAGCTCTTAAACAAACATAGTTTTTCACTTCAAATTTAAGCTTTTTTAGGGCCTTTCCTTAGAATTTTTTGCTTTCTTAGTATTATCCTTCTAACCGAGAGATCAAACTCCTCTCCCCAATTGGGACAGGAGTGAACTTCTGGAATTTTGGGCATTCTTATTATCATCATTCCGTTGAGGGATCTAGTTCGTTTCCCTGGTCGAGACATGGTAGGATTTTTGGTACTCTTAACCTGCTTAGTATTATTATTATCAATATTGTCGTGACTGAGGGATCGAGTTCCTCTCCTCGAGCGAGATGGGATGGAACTTCTAGTATTCTAGGTATTCTATTGGTATTTTGGATGTTTAGACTAATATTCTCATTACTGCGGGAATGAACTCTTCCCTTGGGTTGATTAGAGATCTGACTCTTTACAACTTTATGGTTAGATGGTGGCTTGACACCTTATGCAACCCTAGGGCATAAAAGTTACTCCACCTTTCCCTAACAACCTCTTACTTTATGGACTTATCGGACTTCATTCGGTTTCGCTCCTCAATCCGACTCTGAGGGGGACATGTGATACTATCTAGGTGAACCCAATTGGATCATCGCTCTATCAAGACCTTGTGCACTCGGTCGACACCCATTACCACAACAGAGTCCTGTCAAGCCCCGACCTCCTCTACCCGCATGACCACAATGGTTCTGGGACGACGAGGAATCTTTGTCAAGCAGACTCTCTCTTGTTAGTACCAATGGAATCAAAATATTTCTACAATGACATGATATTGTCCACTTTGGATCTAAATTCTCATGACTTTGTTCTTGGGCTCTCTCCAAAAGGTCTCATACCAATGGAGATATCTTTCATCCTTTTAAACCCATGATCTTTTCCATGTGTTTTAGATGTGGGACTATGTTTACACCC
>JAOBBC010007271.1:0-12970 GCA_025388495.1 Curcuma longa
CTTACCAAAGAAGATAAGATTTCTTCTACTGTTTGTTTTGAGAAAAAGTGGTCGATGAGGTCGAGCCTACAAAATGAAATGAATAGAATGATATTGAGTGTGTATATATATATATATATTATGTGGGAATTAAAGAGAAAATGTGCACGTATTTATGTATGGTTCACCTATGAAGAACACTATCTTCTTTCAATGGCACTTGCAGAGTATATTTGCTAATAATTCCCTGGATTGTGTTTGGTTCAGCAACATCCACCTCATGCAATGATTTCTCCAACAAAAGTAAATTCTACTCATTGGTTAGAATATTAGTATGTAAGAACAATGATGTTTAAAATAGATTCTGATTTTTGTTAAAAGAAAAAACACAAATCTAATTTCTAGCTACGTATTCTTTTTTGGTAAAACAAGATAGAATACTTTTGAAGGAACAAAGTGAGTGGCAAGTCCACATGCTACCATCTCAGCACCATTCAATCTTGCACCAGTAAGGCCAAGATATTCTCCTAAAATGAAAAATCACAAAGTCCAAAAATCATAATATATTTTCAATATAATCACAAAGCATATGTAATCATAGAGTTGGCACAACTAAGTTATAACCAAAGAAGCCTGGAAGTCGGGAAAGAAAATAAGATGCTCCAACATCTGGATAATGCCCTATGACTGCTTCTGGCATTGCAAAAACCTAAAAGCAAACACAAAGCATTGGTTCACAACCCAAATGTTAGCATAAATGCCCAACTGATCATACTGTATTTTCAGTAACGACTCGATATCTTGCGTTCATAGAAAGTCCAGCACCACCTCCCATTACTGTCCCATTGATCAGGAAAACCTTCGAGTAAAAATTTGGTCAACTCAATATGTTATTAACCATATTTAGAGTTTATTATTTCAGTAATTTTATTGTTATATATGATATGATTGACTGACCAGGGGCTTAATGTATTTTGCCACTAGGTGGTCCAAGGTGAGTTGCTTTTGATATATTTGAGCTGCCAATGGCCACTCACCTACTCATATTCAAGTTAACAATTAGTTGCTCTTATTAAATTTCAGAAAAAAAAATGCCAATGTGAATAATAAAATATCTTCCAGATAAATATAGCCAAGTTGAATAATACCTGAAAGCGAGCAACGATAGTATTCAATAACATCTCCTCCAGCACAAAATGCTCTTCCATTTGCCTTCAATCCATGGTGAAATATTAGCAAATTAGACACATATATATAATGAATTTGACCTAGATAACAATAATATTTTCTTCATAAAAGGAGTTGAAAATTCACAGAAAGCAATGGATTGCATGTACCTTTACAATTACCAACCCAACAGCAGGATCATTTTCCAACTTCTGGAACTCCTTGGACAGTTGCAAAACCTTGGAAACAAGATTTATTTTTAAAAGAATCAAAAACCTAAATTAACATGAATAACAAATTAAATTGCAAAAAAGAAAAAACAATGGAATATTTATTTATCTGACTTACTTTTAAAGCATTAATAATTGCATGTGATTGATCGAAATTCAAATATAATGTAATTTTTAAATGGAATGTATAATTGAGATAAGGATGAACAAACCATTTGATAGTTGAGGGCATTGAATTTTAGAGGCCTATTTAGTAGCATGGTCTTTACATGGGAGTTTCCTTCCACCAAAACCTTGCAAGAAGTAAAAGCAAAAGGTTAGAAATTTCAAATAATTTTAAAATATTCAAGGGAATTAATCCTTTAATTTAATTATTGCTAATTTTCTTATCCTTGTATAAGTAATAACTTGAGAGCTATTGATTTCAATAGATATAATATCTATGACTTCTTTTTCTCTTTGAATATATATATAAAATTATTGTTGCTATTAGAGATACTATATAAAAGACAATCACTTTATAATGAGTCAGACTGAACAAAAAGACTATCATTTTATATTATATTTCCAAAGTTAGGTGGAACATATTTGTCACAATATTTATTTTTTATTATATTAATTTATATTATTTTATTTGAAAAATTACACCAAAATAAACATGTTTATATTGTTTTAATAAATTCTTCAAGCCTTGAAAGTGGAGAATATGTTTTGCTCAAAACACAATTCAACAAAACTAACATATATACCGTTGTTTAAACCTTTGTTAATTCGTATTTGCTAAGCAACAAAAAACACATTAATAAAACTAACATTGTTTTCTAAGACAGAAGAACAATTCAAAAAGAAGTAATTAAGTAGATAGAAATTTTCTTTTACAATGATATGTTTGCTTTATTTTGTTTGGCCAAAAGAAAAACTGGAAAAAGATTAAACCATTTCTCTCTAAAATTAAACAAACAAATTTAGTTTAGTTTGTGTACGTAGACATGTCCAGCAGCGTATCTCATCTAATTTATTCAATATTAGAATAGCAGTAATATGCAGTGCTTCTCCTAGCTCCTTGCAATCTAAAAATACATGTTTAACACTCATTCGAGCACTAATTGAGGGCCAAAACAAGCAAAAAGAAATGAAGTTGCATGCCGATGATAATATATATACCTGATCATTCTCGTAATTTGAAGGCCTATTTGTAGCCATATCTACTGAAAAAACAAAGGAGAAAAAAAAGATGTCCAGTGTGTATAATACTTTATTAGTAAATTAAGTTGCAGATGGGTTTTATATAGGGAATTAAGGGCCCTCAAGTTTAGCACTGCACATGGTCAAGTTTAGCATGTGGCCTAATTAATTATTAATTCTCCTTGCATATTCTTTAATTGATTGACATGAATGCATGCTCCATGACAAAACCTGCTCTACTGATCAACCTGTACCATATAGACAGGCCAACTTTGATGAACAACCTGCACCATTATAGACAGGCCAACTTGCTCTCACCGACGACACCTAACATCTTAAACCAAAACAAGCTAAAACTTACTCTCACTGAACAACCTGCACCATATAGACAGGCCTACACGTTTAGTTGTTAGCTCTATACGTACAAAACTTGTGCTGAAATGCTGCCTACATTTATGAGCTCTTAGAACATCTAATTACGTCTATATTGATGACATCATCTACTGATACTACAAGAATATTGGGCTCAAGAGACGAAATATTCCGTCGCTAATTGGTTGTTAACCATTGTTAGCGACCGATTAACAATCGATTTTGCTAATCTTTAAAAAATTAGTCGTTGACATCATTTAATGACAGATTTAATTTTCCATCATTGATGTCATTTAATGACGGAGTTAAATAGTCATCGTTAATATTACGATGGATAATTAAATCTATCGCTAAAGTTAGCCACAAATATTAAATAGTCCGTCGTTAATTAGCAACGAAAATTTAAATCCGTCGCTAAGATCGTAAATAGAATGTACTGTTCCGTCTTTGAACTAGCTAGCAATGAATGTTTAATTCCGTTGCTAATTAGTATCGATGGAAACTTAATTCCGTTGTTAAGTCGCAATGGAAACTTAATTCCGTTGCTAAGTAGCGACGAAATATTTAATATCTGAAAAAAAAAATTTATAGAACCTTTCAATTTTCGCATTTTCCCTGTTCATATCTACATAATCAATTATAAACCATCACAAACTATATATGATTTTGACAATACAATTACAATCCCATATACAACAATACAATTACAATCCAATAAACAACAATACAATCATAAACCAATCCAACAAATTAACTACCAAGACATAACAAGTTAACCAATCCAATAAGTTAATAAATTCAACAAGTTAAACCAATCCAATCACGATACAGCAAGTTAACAATCATGATACAACAAGTTAAACTAATCACAATCACGATACAGCAAGTTAACAATCATGATACAACAAGTTAAACTAATCACAATCACGATACAATCAGAACATATCAAATATAACAAATGAATCCACTCAATATCTCAAATATCTCAAGTTAAACTAATCATAATCACGATACAATCGCAAATATCAAATATAATAAATGAATCCACTCAAATATCTCAAGTTCAATCAACCACAATCATGATACAATCATAACATATCAAATATCTCAATACAATCACAACATATCAAATATTTAAAATATCCAATTAATATTATAGAATTATAAAAAAATATAATAAGATAGATTATTAATAAAATAAGGATAAACTACATCATTATAATTATAACTAACGAATTGAATTTAAACTTATTCTACACTATAATAAAAAAATATCATAATTGATGACGATAATAATTTTACACATCTGAATGCTAGTTTGAATATCTGTTGATGACGATATATAGAATATATCATAATTGAAATGTCCTGAATGCTATTATGAAAATTAATAAATTTAATTTACATGTTCATGAGTAATAAATAAAAATATAAAGTTAAAAATATTACCATACCTCTCATGCAGCTACTAATTAAGATCCTAAGGGTCCTGAGTCTCTTGAGAGTCAAAGTCATGTAGCATTTAACTCATGTGAGCTATGAATTTTCACATTTCCCGTCTAATTTTCTCGTATCTCATCTAGACTTGTCAAAGACTATTGAAATTCTTACTCTAATGTAGAGAGTCAATTTTTCAATGCTTGGACTTCTACCCTAGTAGATGATCTACTGGGACAACCTTGACCTTAGAGGCCATCACATAATTATAAATGACTCTCACCTGGGCCCAAGATCGTAGAGGGTGGAGGTCTTTTTCTTTCCACTGACCACATCATAATAGATCTCATGTATCTGGTCAATGGAGAGAGTCTACATCTCACCTCCTTTTGTATCAGGCTGACACCTGTGCAACTTTGATCGTCATTTCATCCTATTTAAAAATAAATTCATATAAAATATAAAATTAGAAAAATTAATCATTTTTAATAATTAAAAAATTTTAAATTCTTACATCTAATGTCTTCGATCGAGGATCGACAAATGTGTCATCCTTTGACTTATATGTCTTAATAAATATCTCCCAACAAGTAAGAGATCATTATATCTCATGTTGTTGAATATTAAATAATACAATTAAATCAAAATAAATTAATTTATAATTAAATAATTTTGATATAAATATAATAATTATAAACTCATCAAGTCTATGGCATGCTTGATGATCGAACAGGATCTAGCTATATGGTTTGTTGATCTGGTGCTAGGACCAATCAACTTGGTGTTTCTATTGGCTTGAGCTGTCGCTAAATTTAACTGCCATCTTTCTGTAACCCAGATGGTTTGTCATACCTCCCAAACATCATATGGAAAAAAATGGTCTTACTCTATTTCTTTTATATTTATACAACAGATCCTTGTAGAGTTTGACACAAATATTATTTCATATTTCTTTAAATGCCCCCTCGTGCCCTAGCTCCCAAGTATATTTTTTCTACAAAAATAAGTTTATAAATTAGTATAAAAAATAAAACTCATGGTAATAAAAAGGACTTATCAAAAATTTCTAGTAGTAAAAATCTCTCATCCCGTCGTCTATACGCCTCATGTAGTACTAGAAAAACACTCTTTCTTTAAATTTACTAGATATGTATGTCACTACTTGATGACTATCTGAAGTAAACTACATTATAAAATATATAAATATTAGGCATATGTTAAAAAAAATATATGAATTAAAAATTATTCATAATACCGATACTTATCAACCCCCATAACCCATAACATAGTCTGGTAACCAAGTACTGCTGCCTGATCTGACATGTCACGTCCCGGGAAGTCGTCCGAAAAATTTTGACATCTCCCTTGTAACAATGATCTTTCCTGAATACAAACAATGATACTCAGCCACAAGTGACTGGAAATAGGACTACACATCCAATACTCATCACAGATACACACAATACCGAAGATAAAAGGCCTACACGACCATACCATCACATCACATGCACAGATAACGAATATGCAACAATAGAAATATAAACGAAGCGGAAAACCCAACTACGCAAAACATATAACCATCGTAACAAAATCGGAATCCCCGAATACAACCTAAAACCATGAATAAGTGTCTACAACCATATCGAATACGATAAAAATCCAAATACACCAACCATACTAAGTAAAACAACCTCCCGAGGTGAGATGACAGTAGCCGACCAAATCTCCCAGCTCCAAGTACTTATCTGCTACCTGGGAAGAAATAAACAACCCCAGGGTCTGGATAGTGAGCATTAGATACTCAGTGGGTACATGAATGAAGTGCATGTAAAGGTAAACAACAGGAATAATAACAGAGTACGAGCCAAAGTAACATGTACAGAAGAAATGAATAACATGTACATGGTATCAGGTATCAACAAGGTATCATGTATCCAGGTATAGAACATGATGTAATAACTGATTCTACTAAAGAAGAATCATGCAGTGCAACAGATATCATAATCATAACATGTAAGCATGTATGTAATGGCACGCAGTGCAACAATCATAGCAACCAAGTGCAACAGCCACAATCATATGAATAAAGTAAATTATTTAATAGTCCTATCAACAAATGCATGTAATATGCATCAATCATCGCAATCAAAATATCCGTCACTGTCCGCACTCTACACTCTCCAGTCACCCCCATAGAGCAATGAACTGAGGGGCCAAATAGGACATGCTGCCAGCTCCGACAACTGACCACTAAAGATAAGTGGAGAGGGACAGTGTGGCAGGAGGGCAATGTAGTCAGTCCTGATCGCACCCAACTGTAGTGCAACCTCTTACCTATGTGACAACACAATACGATGCAGGTAAGATCCAACAACAACAACACCTACAATTATTATGGATGTATGATGATCATCGCAACATGTAATAGCTAAAGTCAATTAGCATGTTCAACAGAATCAACAGATGTCAATATATGTCTATGATACCATAGTTAAGACTAATCTAACCATGGATAGATCAAATAAAGATCATACAACAAGTATCAAACAACGAGTCATACGAGTATCAACATGATGAATGATACAAATAACAAGACTATCAACATGACATCAGTAGATCATCATAAGATCAACAACAAGTATTAAGCAATGATCATCAAAGGTATCAACTAGATACTATCTCAAACAACATGGGTATTAACAGGATAAACAAGATAATAACAACACATGCACTGGAATAGAAAACCTGTATTGACCAAGTACAGGGTACCCACCTGATCAGATGATCGTCACAACTAGAAACCCCAGAAAATATAATACTCTCAGTGTAATAGGACCAGTCAAATCAAGATCCTGTAATAAATCACAACACCACATTACTACCGTATCAAATTACAGTAATTAAATTTCATAATTTAATTTAAACCATCCAACTAATCAAGGTCAAACCTAACCCAACCCTTAGGTTAATCCAACCCATCTGGTTTAACCAAGTCCCACATTTAAACACAACTTAACCCTAATTCAATTAATCTAAACACATGGTAATCCAAATAAAATTCTAATAGAATCTTTAACATGGATTAAACCCAATTACTAACCAGTTTCACAATCTCTACAACTATACTGCTTCATCCAACTAACCACACATAACTATAAACCAAACAAAATCTAAAGTTAATCAATAATTAGATCACAATCAGTAAGGAAACTTACCCCAACTAACCCTAGATTAGCCTTCTATCTCCCTTCCTTCTTCACTGCCTAATCCAACTTAATTACAGCTTTAAACAACCGATCAAATCCCTAAGAACAGATCAGATTAGTAAACTCAATCACCACAGCCAAGCAATTAGAAGGAATGGCTTCAAGGAGGTTTACCTACAATCTGATTTAACCCAAATCAACAAACAACTTCCATAGCCATCACTTCTTCCAACAGAACCAGCTAAAAATAGAAACACTATTTCTTACCTTAACCAACAAGAAGGCTTCGATTCTTCCTTCTCAATTTCTGCCGGAATCTCCCTCAAGCTCCTATCAGAATCAATGAGCTGTAGAGACAACAGAAATCACTTCAACAGTATCCGACACCAACTAGGCATTCCAAATCTAATGCCAATCACAACAACCAAATTCGAATCAGGCAACCCTACCTCAAGATCGAATCTCTTTCACCCTAGATCTACCCTTCGATTCAAGCCTCGGTTATTCTTCTTCTCCTTGCGACAGATTCCATAAAAATCTCCGATCAGATCAAAATCCCAACCATAATCTGTGAGGACAAACCTCAATCAAAATCCAAGGAGAAATCGAAGCAAGAAAACTTAACT
This sequence comes from Curcuma longa, assembly GCA_025388495.1. Classification (NCBI taxonomy): domain Eukaryota; kingdom Viridiplantae; phylum Streptophyta; class Magnoliopsida; order Zingiberales; family Zingiberaceae; genus Curcuma; species Curcuma longa. The sequence continues at coordinate 8,203 of JAOBBC010007271.1, forward strand.
TCTTAACCCTTACCTCTCGGCTTCTTCCTCTTCGATCCTTCTTCTTGCTTGAGACCGAAACCCACAGCAGCCTCCCCTTTAAGATCTGGACTCAGAAACCTAAGAAACCATGGATCTAAGCTCACAATCCAAGCACAAACCAAAATTCAACTCAAGCCACACTTACCGATCAACTACACTCCCGGATCTTCGCCGCTAGTGCCGCCACCACCCGCGACGAACCAAGCTCCTTCGGCGAGATCCAGCCCCAGCAACAATGCTTCGATCACCGACGCTCCCTTAGCCTCTAGCGGCGACGTTCGCCGACCACGATTAGCCTTAACGCCGTGCGATCGAAGGAAGAAGAAGAAAAGAAGAAGAAGAAGTGAGACGCGTCGGCAGAAGCAGGGAGGGAGTGAGTCGCGATTTTAGGGATACTGTAGGTTTCTTACCGGGTTTATTCCCTCTCTTAACGGGTTTTCCGGATCCACTAACCTGTAATCCAATAACCAACTTAAACCACTAACCCATTAACCTATATTAAATGGGTTGGGCTTTAATCTAACATATGGGCTGGTATTTGGCTAATGGACTGGTGCAAGTTTGGGCTTTTAATTTAGTTGGTTTAATGGTTTAATCTAACATATGGCATGTAAAATAAATTTTAGGGTTAATTTCTAATTAACCTCCTAAATTAATTTCTTAATGTTTCGGTATTTTACATGACATATCTATATCTGATACATATTCAAAATAATAATCAAATTATTAGTGAGATCTACATATAATAAAATAAATATTTTTAATTTATTCTGAATTAATTAACAATAATACCAATATTTAATCATCATTACAATGTAAATCATTAACATTAACATTAACATTTTGAGATCCTCCTCGCTAGACTCAATTAGTTCAACAAGTTTTTCATTGCTGGACATCTCTTCATCATCTATCTCCTGGTAAGGTACATTGACATTTACAAGACTGATAGATGTTGATTGAATCTACTAAATGTATCTCAATTTTTTTATTTTGAAATGCATCATGGTGTTGGTCCATGATGGAGTTCGGCATTAAAGTGAGCCTTCATTCAACAAACTACTAACCATTCACTAACTCTTCGTACCTAAAAAAATCGGATATTTAAGATAGAAAATCTGACCCGCTTGGATCGCAAAAATGAAAAGTTTAAATTTGTCGAACCTTTTATTTGCATTAATCTCAATTAAATTGTAGTTTAAATGTGTTCTGGTGCCTATTTTGAGAGTCAAATCATACTAAAAAAATTTGAATAACACACATCTTTTTATGGGTAAGGGAAGATATTCAACCTTGATGATTTCTTCAAGTCTTCCGTAATAATCAAACTCAGAATTATTACTGTTGATAGATCTTTTTACGTAAACACTAGAATTATGGTTAGTCTATGTGAATCCCATAGTGTCACTTGGAATTTAAAGTCATTAACATAGTAATTAGAGTGCACTTGTATCTTACGAAGGGGTCCGGATGCAAGGTTGATTATCCTTTTATCTTCCATGATATTCTATAATCGTTCACCTACAATAGTAAGTATGAAATAAATTAGATTAAAATTTGATACTGATGTATGAAAAATTATTTATTCTCTAACTTACATAGATTTGAAAATCACAATGCAAATTTTGTCTCTAATTTTGTCTCTACCTCACTTGCACTGATTGATAGATTTTGATACTAAAGTTGTTATTTGTAGAAGTTGTGATAGATGAAAGGTAAATTTCAGACAATTGGGATACCAAACAAACAAAAAGGGATTAGTGTTTGATTATATCAATCAATTCACCTAATGTGGGGTTTGACCTTCTCACAATTTAAGAGTATGTATGTTCTTGCAGCATGGTATTCTTGTTAATTTAACCATCTAGAAATAGATGCACCAATTGGCTTACCAAAAAATTTGAAAATAGAAAGTATCGTTGGGTCAATCGGCTTAGTATCATTAGAATTTCTAAGATACTTGCGATGCCTGATTTTGACATGATCAGCAAAATAATATGAGCAGAAAGAAGTTGCTTCTTCAATCAAATAAATATTACATATTTACCTCTTAACTCTTGCTTTATTATATATGAACATTATTCTTTAATTTTCTCAAAATTCGTTCAAATGGATATATCCATCTATACTACACAAGACCAGCTAGTTGTGCCTCGTAAGGTAGGTGAACGGGTAGATATTCTATATATTGAATCAAAAAAAATTGAGTGGGAATATGCACTCAAGCTTATATAATATATGACAACAATGTCAGTTTCTAGTCTATGCATATCGGCAGTCATAATACACATCGCAGTCAAATCTCTAAAAAATAAACTCAATTATGTAAATATTTGCCAAATATTATTAGGTAGTAGGTCATGGAAAGCTATTAGAATAAGTCTTTACATGAATATATGACAGTCATAACTCTTCATTCCAAACATTTTAACTTACTCATATCCATGCATCGGGCCATATTAGAAGTATATCTATCATGGAATTTGATTATTTCAACTAACTACATAAAGTTCGCTTACCTTCTTTGTCAAATGTATAACAAGCCTTTCGAAATTAATTCGTTACTTCATTCTGATGTAACTCAGGTCTATTAATCAGTTTTTAAAAATTTTCACATGATTTTACAGTGTCTTTAATTAGTTCTTCCAGGAACATTCATCACAATATTGATGCATGATATTATCAAAAAAAAAAAATTGACATACATCATATCTAAATTATATCAAATTAGTAAATATTTCTAATATAATAGCTCCTAGAAAATGCTTCTTTTCTTCCAATCAAATTTGCATAGTTTAACAATGTATTTATTTATCTCATCAATTAGGATGATATACTAGTAGGAATTCATAGCTATCTATTTGGTCAATAATTTCTGCACCAGACTTATGGTTGGCGGAAGTTATGACTACAATATTCGTTAAAAAATTTCTCTTATTTCTCCTGAAAGGGTATTCAACTGGTAAAAATTTACGGTGATTATTAAACCAAGATACCTTCCCGCTGTAAGGTAATGAAAATATATCAGACTCTATCATGCAATGTGGGCATGCTAACTTACTAGCCGTGCTCCATCCCGATAACATTGAGTATATTGAAAAATCATTAATCGTTCATAATAAGGCAGCATGCAAAATGAAATTGATTTTACTTGCAATATCATAAGCATCTGATCTTATATTTCATAGTTTTGATGAACATTTTCTTGTAAAGAATGCATATATATTTAATTTAGGTTAGTTGCATGTTTTTGCTTTGATTCTGTCAGAGACAGATCTTCGTATGGGTTGTACTGGGCTGTAGCCCAGCCCTGTTTCCCATAATTTTTTTTAGGAATGCGGAGTGTGCGACAAGTTCTCCAAATGGACGTGAATCAGCCGAGTCAATAAGGGGGAGGAGCCTGAGATGGGAGAGAGCCAAGCAGGAGGGGAAAGGGGAAAGGGGAGATCGAGACCTTGGAGGAGGAGCTTCTCGGCGGTCTCGTTGGGATCCATGGAACACTCCTTGAGCATTGCGTAAATCTCCTCGTCGCTGTGGTTGCCGGCGATCTCCTTGATGTTCTGGATCGTGCGCTGCACGCTGACAGGGATCGAAACCCTAGCCCCTCCGCCACTAATCTTCGTTCGGATCCAAGGGAGGAGGTGGTGGAGGGAGGCTGAGCAGAAGGGTTTAGAGAGGGAGAAAACGAGGAAGGCGAGCTCAGAGAGAGAGAGAGATCACCTTTTCCGCCCTTTTTATTTTCCCTCTTTTTGTGACAAGAGCAAGTAGGGCATTTTGTTTGATGGCATTTTTTTAATATTTGGAATAGCTGCATTTCATTTTGCACCTTGATAATGTCAAATGTTCACTTTGCCTTTGAAAATTTTACACATCAAAGTTTTCATACACCTCTTGTAGCTTTATATAGGGTGCTGCTTAATATTAATAAAATAGTAGTTTAACATATTTTTTTAAAAATATTTTTTATTTTAATATTATTATTATAAATATACCATGACTATATATTTGAGGATTCCACTAACTACACAATGTCTTCAACACTACAACCTACTAGTTGACTTCTTGATTCGATAAATTTATACTTACATATCTGTTTCCTTTTAAAGCAACTTTAGCAATTACTAATGAATGATAGAGTGTAACTGACTTTTTTTATTATTATATAAATATATATTTATATGAATAATCATATATAATTCATTATATTGACTATATATATTTATATATGAATAATCATATATAATTTATTATATTAAATTAAGCCCCTCCTCATTTTAATTTCTGGATCCGTCTATAGTTCATGCAGGATAAATGAAGCTAGCTTCATGGCCAAGCTTTGCTCGTACTAGAAGTGACAGTTCGTTAACTCCAAGGTGAAAGCTAATTTTTAAACTATAGATTTTTTTATAACAATTTGGGAGTTACAAATACATGTTACTATTTTAAAGTCAAAAATTCAAAAACATATGATTTCTCAAATTTGACTTGCAACTTGATAGGAAATGAGCTTATGCCCTTTTTGTGGATCAAGTTTTAGGGTGCAAAACTGAAATAAGTTTGCACCCATAAATTCATGATTTTTAACATTTTTGGAAGACTCGCGAAAGTAATGAATAAAAAATTACAATTTCTCAGATTCTGATCGCAAACTAATTAATTTGCAAAACTTATAATTTGCATCCGTTCTATAATAATACACTAATATTAAATTCCAAGGCACAAGTTTCTTGTGACCCATAACTTCAAG
>JAOBBC010007468.1:0-12962 GCA_025388495.1 Curcuma longa
AGAACAAAACCATGAGGACTTAGGCCCAAAGTGGACAATATCATGCCATTGTGGAGATGTGGACATTCTTTAGACCCAACAAGGTGTCAGGCCTTTGTGAAGGCTCGACTCCTGTGGTAGTGTTGTTTGAAGACTCAGACCGTTCGTCGATAGGTGGACATCTTCTGTCGCATATGCAGTCATTCTTTGATCCTCCTCCATAGCTCCTCAATAGGTGGGCATATGAAAGATGCTCCTGTGTTTCCTCGACCTGCTTACAAAACATGCATTGTCTGTCCTCTAGATAATCTTGTCTATCTCTAGTGGGAAGACGCTGTTGCGCTAGCATCCAGAAGGTAATTGTATGACTCGACTGTAAGTAGGTCTTTCACACTCTTCGCGCTCATGGCTTCTTAGGACTAGGCAGTTGAAAAGACTCATATGCTCGGACCACCCCACCATCCTGTGCAAACCAAGCAACCAACATTTGTCTAGCATCCTTAGTTGATCCAACAACTGCTAATATGAGATCCCGTATCGGTAGCAATCGCTTGACCAGAAGGGAATCCTAGCGGGCTGCCTGCTAGGACCAAATGTCCACATGGATCAAGTATAATGGGTCCACTTGATCCAGAGTGCATCCTCCTTCTATATCCCTTAGCCAAGAGAGCAAGATTTCAAGCCCGCAAGTCCTTGAATATCAAGCTGCCTTCATCTTTCGGTCTGTATATATCAGCCCACGACATTGGAGGGTGCTTAGATATCGACATGAATGCCTATACTGTAGATGCAATCGATATGCCCTGAGGTAATGACATGATGGACAACCAGAAAAGCACTGATGTGATAAGGTGCACAATATAGGAGAATGTGTTCTGTGATCAAGCGTTGATCCATCAGATCAGAGAGTCTAGCAGGGGCTGTAATATGATATCTGGAGACGCTCAGCAGTTAGCGGAATCTCAAGATATCTAAAGGGCATAGTACCCTCCTGAAATCTTAAGATGGAAAGAAGCTTCCTGCGTGTCGTGCCATCAACGCCAGTCAGGTAGATGTTCAACTTTAGTTGGTTAACCTAAGGTCCAATAGTTGCTTAAAAATCCTGTTGGAAATGCCCCGGTGCAATAAGCATGTTTACACGTTTTGCAAACGTGTGCATTGGAAATAGAATAATAATTAAAATAAATTATCATAACACACGTATATAAATACAGGAAATAACAGATACAAGACATGACTGTAAATTAAAATTTTAAAATAATAAATTATTCAATGCGTATCTTATTGATGGTGTTGAGCGAAGTTGACATCAATCGAGCAGTCGTTGTCGAAATTCTGCCTCTACTGGTTATTCATGCCAAGCTCTCGTCTGAATGGCTTCAGAAGCTACAAGTTGCGTCATCGTCTTCGGTACTAGCCGATGACCGATAACAATCGATTCAAGAGAAAACCTAATTCTGGAGAATATGCAACAACGTTTGTTGCGGTCGTTTTCTAAGACTTTCTAACGATCACCGGTAATCGTATTCCTGGTGTAGTTTTCGATGGTCAATCTTTGACCGTCAATTTAGGAAAAATAGTTAGAAACTCTTTCCGACGTTGATGGAACAATCTCCGGAAGCTTCACAAGCTCCCGACCGCAAACTTGATTGCAACCCAGCAGCGACTCCTGCATCGACTTAAGGTTGTGGCCGTGAATGACAAGATCCGGGAGAAGCTTCAAAACTTCCGCCAAATCTCTATCTCGCAGGAAGCAAAAAGGCGGCGCGATTAGGGTTCTTCGATCGGCGACAGAGAAACCTTTTCTCGCGCGCTAGCGAAGATCGACCGACCAGATTGCGATTTCGGAGAGGAAGGAGAACGACGTTGGAGAACTTCTCCTACGATCTACCACCATGACCAGAAGACCAAAATCGTAATTAGAAAATACCGGATCTCACACGATCGGGATGCAAGGAATATCGCTCGAGAGAGGCTGGGACCAGCGGCACTCGCGTCTCTATTCTCGGTAGTGTCCAATACCGAAAGAAATCCTAACAACTACCCGAGATCCCGGAAGTTGCAACTTCTCCGGCTAGCAAAGAGTTTAGCTCTGGCGAACGGCTCGGTGGCAGCAAGGAGGTTGAACAAGGGCACCGGTGGTGGCAGAACGCTAACTTCGGCAGGGTTGTTTGGTGGCGGCAGAACAGAGGAGAGAAGAAGGAAAGGAAAACTAGGGTTTTCAACCTTTGCTTCTCTCCATGCGGCCGGAAACCAGCGACACTTGCGTTTCGTCTGAAGCAAGGGACGGCGCTAGGGTCTCCGTTCATGCTTCACCGACGGGCGACATGAGGGAGAAGGGAGGCGGAGGGCTAGGGTTTGGGCCGACGCTGCGTGTCTCTCTAGTAGACAACGCTCGGAAGAAATAGAGGAGTGGCAGCGAACAAAGAAAAGAGGAGGGAAATCGCAGCTAGGGTTCGCATCTTCCTCAGCCTAATCATCCTCCCTCAACGCTTGGCCTTCTTTTAAAGCCTTGGCCATCACGATTTTCTCGCTGGTGGACGCGGGCGCGAGAAGGAATCGCGGACGACGCTCCTCCATTCAGGTAGACTCGGGCATCGCAAGAAATCGCGAGAGAGAAAGAGGGATCGGGCACGCTTGCAGTGAACCAGGCGCGCGAGCGTGAATTGAAGAGAAAAAGGCTGAACCGAACTGGAATTTTAGGATTTACTGTAGCAAACTGGTTCAATTTTGGTTCGCTTGGTTCAATGACCAAACAATCTCCGATTTGACCCAAACCAATTTTGTTCAATTCATCTTCGCAAGACGAATCTCCTCATCTCTTCTATCTTGCCAAAATAATTTCCATTATGACCAAACAAGTTACTAAATCTGCTTTATTTTTAAAGTATTGTATGCGCGCTTTATTTTTGGTATCAGAGCTAGTTAATTTTCATGGCTGAATAAAAACCCTGTTCAGGGTACTCAAAGGTAAGCGGTCCCTGTGATAGTTCTTGTGTTAATTCCTTCCAAAGCATTAAGAGATATCTGCTGTCTAGAGTCATCTAGTTCATATTTGTATCTTAACGGTTAAAGTTAACCATAAGGACTGTGAAAGGTAAACTGTGATAAGGCGACCTGTAGAATAAGCTGGATTGCAAAAGGGCAGGACCTAACTTGGCAGCAAAGGCAAGGAGGCCATAAGTAAGTCCAAGGGCACTCCTGCATGAGCTAAAGAAGGCTTCATGATACCCTAAGCCGTAAGCAGTTGAGAAATTAACGAACCTTGACTTAATATAACCCTAAGTGTGTTAAAACAGCTAAAGATTGGAAAAAGGAATACTAGTGATCGCTGGGGAAAGGCCCTAGTAGCTGGTTAGAGTGAATACTCAGAAGCTCTAGCTTGGTGGGTAAGGTGGATAGCCAGAAGCCAAACCTACTAGAAAATCCTTTAGATGTCAAAACGTTGGGAGGAAGCAATTCAAGAATGGCATACTAAATCACATACTTCAAGCCTAGAGTACCTTGACTTAGCGAAAACCCAGCTAACAACCACAGAACTAGCTCACAATTTGTCAGTCATCCACGACAAAGTCTGTTTGTCAAGCAAAGTCCATATTAAACACTTTAAGCAAGTTTTGGAGGAAATAGAGTTCCTAAAGCAAGAAAACAAAAGACTAGTAAACTCTTTAAAGGAACTAACAAAAGAGGTGGTAGAAAACCGACCCCTCACTGGAAAACAAGTGCAGGAACTGGTGCTGAAGATAGTTGAGCAATCCAAACAAGCAGAAAGAGATAACAGAAGGTTATCAGAGGACCTGAAGCTATAACTGGTACGGGTGGAAGCCCTACTACAAAAAGTAGAGGCTTGGACATCTTCATGAGCTATATAAACACCCAGGCTACAACCAGTTATCAAGAAGCATTAAAGGCAACTGAAAATATTGAAGCACCAGCACTTGGCTTTTGTAAACCAGCTAAACAAAACAAAGGAGGCGTCTCAGGGACAAACGCTATAATTAAGCAAAACAACACCCAGATCCAACTTTTGGTTCAGATAATCGGGAAGCTTGAAAGTTTAGAAGACCGGGTGAAGAAACTTGAAGCCTCTAAGTCAACCTTAGTAATTCTTCCAGACAAGGCTATTTCCAAATTAACTGAAAAGATAAGCTCTCTCAAAATCTCAGAGAAGCCAAAGGAGAAAAGTGGTAAGCTTCTAATATTCAAAAGTCCACTTGCAATTCTAAAGGAAGAAAAGGCAAAAGGAAAGTAGTAAGATGGCAGCAAGAACGACGACAAGTGAACCTCCAGTAACCACAATAACTAGACGGACAGATGAAGCACCCCTGTTTGAGGACCAGATTCGAGATTATTGTTGCAATCAAAGAAGGCGGTATAATATGCAAAGGGCAACCCGAAGGATAACCAGAGGTATTATTGGAAGACCTTACAATTAAACCTTGGAGCAGCAGATAGATCCTCAGATGGATCTGAGGACTTCCCTTCGAGAGAGAGCAGCCATCGTCCTTGCAGAAGTTTTATACTACTCCAGGAGGGATGATATACATCACCGAGTGTATGTTCATCGCTCGGAAGAAGTAATCTTGGTTACCACTAACCAGGTTGATAGAACATTCATCCGGCCTGAAAGTTTACATAAGTTGCAACGAAGAGGTATGCGATTCCTACACATTGGAGTCATTCAAGTCGTGTTCAAATCCTACACCGGCAGGAGGAGGGAACACTTGCCCTCATAGTATTCAGGGATAACAAGTGGCAAGGTTACAAGTAAGCTTAGGTTGTTTGTTTGTTGTATAATAAGCTTACAAGAATCAGGAGCTGGAAGCAAGACTGCGGAAACATAAGAGGAGCAAACAAAAACAGTCGAACCAATTTCGGAGTCAACTTAGGTCAAACTTGGGTTGACTGGATCCGGATGCCTAGATCATGCTCCGGGCGCTCGGAGCTTTTGGGTGCTTGGGATTGGTCCAGAAGCTCAGATCTGGTGGAATTGGCTTCAATAAAGATCGACGGAACCAGATCGGATCGGTCCGGGGCTCTTTATATGGCCTCTACATCCAACACCAAGGGACAATAACTATGCTACCATTTTTTCATCCTGCGGTGCTGCTGAACACAAATGGAGCCTAGCTCGTGTGACCTGAAAAATTCCAGGAAGGGTGTGTTGCACTTAGGACTTTTCATATCCGCCGACTTGTACTTGGTGATTTTTGTTTAGTCTTATTTGTACTTCATTTTCTTATTATTTTGGACTGTAAGACGAATTTCTCTGCCTCCGGAAAAGTTTTGGAAAGGAGATCATTAGTGAATGAACGTCTTTCCGTACATAGGCCTTGGACGTATTAACCTGGGGGGTTAGGAATTAAGTAAAATCCACGAGTCCGTGTGTTGGTATTTAATATCAGCTGTTAGTGTTTTTGATAGAAAAAACGAACGAACGTGCGCTATTCGTCCCCTTTAGCGCACACGCATTGGTCCTACAATCTTATATGTTCGTGTGAGATAGTTTGTCAATTTTATTTGATTATTTAAGTTTGAATTGGAAGATTGTTTATTTTGGGTTAGATTTAAGTTTAGTCGTTAGTAGTTAAGTGGACATTTCTAGACTTGACCTTTAGGTCATGGTGAGACACATGAGTTTTCTTAATCGGATCAATGACTACTTCCTTAAACAAAGTCGGTTTAAGAAATGATACACAATCAACTTATTGAAAACCCCTGTTTTAACTAGTTTAGAATGTGGCGAGGTAATTTCAGTTAGTTTCTCTTAACTGAATGCACCAAGTATGATACTTTTTATCCAATCGGGACACACTTAGATTAAGTATCCCTAAAGTATTATTATCTCACTGCGTCCTGATACTATGTTATAAGTGTTAAATAATTTTTTTCCTATCTACTCATTTTAAATTAAGCAAGAAATTTAAGCTAGCTTGTATGACATGCCTTTTATATGTATAATTAAATACAAGTATATATACATGACAACTATGTAATAAGTAAAGTAAGTCAATCAAATAATAATTGTTGATTTCGATATCAAATTCTCGATTTGATATATTTCACATAGATCCATGGATGTGTCAATCTATTTTGATATATTTTGATTTTTTATTAATTTTATTATTTCATCGAGTATAATTTTATTATTTAATTTCATAATTATAAAGTATTCTATGATAATTAATTTTAAAATTTAATTTCTGATTTTTCAAGTTTAAATTTGGCTTGTTTAATTTATAGATTTATTTTCATAAATCTTGATATTTAATTTTGATTTTTTTGAATTTAAGTTTAAATCTTTAAAATTAGTCATTGTTTCATAATTAAAGACTACTTTATTATAATTAATTTTATGATTTAAATTTGAATTTTTTGCAATTAAATTTAAATTAATATTTTAAAGATTTGATAATTTATTTTTCTGATTTTTAAGATTTAAATTTGAATTTTAAAGATAGTTTCGAATATTTAGTATTTGAATTTTGATTTAAATAATTAACTTTGAAATTTTTAAGATTTAATTTCATCATTTTTGTATTTAAAATTTTAAAATTAGAATTGATCGAATTATGTTTAAAATTATCTTGATTAATTAATTTAATATTTAATTTTAAAATTAGAATTGATCAAATTATTTTTAAAATTATTTTGATTAATTAATTTATTATTTAATTTCGAATTATTTAATTTAATTAGATTTGATTTGTTAAATTATATTTATCTTGATTGAATAAATCAAATATCCTACATTATGATTAATTTGATGTATATGTCAGTTGATTTGATTTTGATTAATTTTATTATTACGATTAATTAATTTTGATTTGTTAATTAAATTTGAAATTTTCAATTTAGAGTATCTTGATTATTAATTATTTTCAAAATAATTAAATTTGAATTATTCAATTTAATTTTATCTTGATTAATAATTAATTTTTAAAATTTTAAATTAATGCAATTTGAATGATTTAATTTTGATTGATAATTAATTTTGAATTTTTAAATTTGTTAATTATGAATGATTCAATTTAGTTTTATCTTGATTAATAATTAATTTCAATTTTTTTAAATTAGTTAAATTTGAATTATTCAATTTAATTGTATCTTGATTAATAATTAATTTTAAAAATTTTAAATTAGTTAAATTTGAATTATTCAATCTTTCTGTTTCAAATAGATTTATTTTTATACATTAAATTATTATTTATTTCTGAATTATTAATTAAAATTAAAATTTATAATTTTCAGTTTTGATTTATTCAATTAAGAATTTTTTTATTAATTAAATTATTATTTAATTCTGAATTATTAATTAAATTTAAAATTTTCAATTCTAACTTATCATGTAAATTATCTAAGTTATTGTAAAAATTTAAAGAACCTAATTTATTATGTAAATTTTCAAGGAATTTTATGTAAATTCTAAAACTATTGATCTTTTTTGCATCCTCTAATTCATTTGAATTTTTCTTCGTTTTCTTCTTCGGGCACTGGTTCTAATAGTGTCAGGATCATTGACACTTGAAGCACACAATGTGCTTTTTATTTCTCCGGACTTTTGGCATCGGTTGCTTCTTTGTCGTCGATTGTGCCGTTCGAATCTTACGAGTATGACATTTATTTTTGTAATGCCCTCCACCTGCACTTAAAATATATAATATGGAATTTAAATTTTAAATTTGAATCCATATATTTTGCTCCCCTTCAATCCTTGCCCTTCTTCCTTAGCAATTAGTCCAATCAGGAGCACTCCAAGTTCTGAAACCAATTGTAGGGCCGATGGGATCGATAGTGGGGGTGAATATCGATCTCGTCTTAGTTGTTTATTCGTTCTTTCTATCAAGGTTAGTCGCAACGGAAATATCATAGAGAACAAAACCAAAATGAAAAGGATATCAATTTTTATTTGGTTCCCAACCCCTCAGGGTTGATATTCTATGACCTATGTATGAGAGGTGTTTGTTCACTAGTGTTTTTTTTTGGATGCTTTTCGGAGGTGGAGAAACCTCTCTTACAATTTAAGAATAAGCACAAGAATATATATATATATATATATATATATATATATATATATAAATTAATACAATGCTTGCAATAAGAAAATAAATAAATTTGTTGATGATCGGTGCTGAAGCTCAGTGCCATGCACTCATCCTAGCGCTTCCTCAGTCGCACGAGCGACGTGTTGTTGCTTTCGTTTGAGCATAGAGAATTGTAGGATTAATTAGCGCATTAGAGGGGGGATGAATAATGCGTATTGCTTTTCACTCTCTTTTGAGAGATGACAGCGGAAAATATAAACAAGAAAATAACTTTTCTTTTTATTTGTTTCACGGTCTGCAGTTGCTATTCCAAGGCTTGCGGTCGTTGACCACTTCCGATTGACAATCCACTAATGCCCTCATTTTCAAAGGAGGTTTGTCTTTTACAGAAGATAGGAACCGACAATAAGTTTACCGATCCTATTCAAAAGAAAGTACGAAAAGATGAAAAACTAACACAAAAAAGTACCGACAATGATTTAAAAAATATAACGTAATTGTCGGAGTAGCATGTCGGCTTTGTGTTAGAATTTTAGATCACAACATGAGTATGAAGCTGTGAAAATTCTTGTTCTGAAGTTGTTGGTTGAAGTCTCTTTTAAAAGTTATTTCGGACGCCCCTAGCTTAATCTGATATGATCCATTATCATCGTGATTTTATCCATCCCCAGGCGCCTGGAATCCTTTCAGGCGCCTGGACTGTTGACTTGGCGAGAGATGGACGAATCAGATTGTATCAAGTGTGACTTATCCATCCCTGAGCGCTTAGATCCCTTCCAGGTGTTTGGATTTTGACGTGCTTCGACCAACCAGAGTCTGTCAACTCATTTGGACTGTATTCAGCCAATCTCAAGCGCTTGGATATCTTCCAGGCACCCGGAGTTCTATTCCGGTCCAGTTATAGACTCAATCCCTGTATCACAGAGCTAGTGTAACATACATAATATATATAGTAACAGCCTTACAACTGTCTGATCTTGACTTTTAGGTTTCTCATCAAATCTTAAGTTAGACTGACACCTACCGTTCCCTTCAAGGGAATGCATCTTCACCCACTTCTCTTAGGGGAGTTTACTTGGTGCCAAACCTTGGTCCTCTAGACTAGTTTGGGCTTCGCATAGCCTCTGATCCTCGATCCTCAGTCTCTGATCCAACTTGATTTTGGTCCTCTAGACCCCATCAAGTCCCTCCACTTGGTGTCGCTTATCTGCTAAAACTTCTGTCCAGTCCTTCCGACTAGAACTTCCTTACCTAACCTCGACTTGCCTTCCCTAGCCTCCAGCTAGGATTTAGTCTGACCTAGCTTTCAGCTAGGACTTTTCTGGTTGTGCTACATACACACTTGATTAACCTTGTTAGATCACAACACAGTTTAACTTTGAATCTTTGTTATTATCAAAATCAAGTTCGATTATCTGGTGCTCCTTGCACCAATAAGAATGAGTAGTAGGAAGATTGGTTGATCTGAACGTCATACTCGGGTTCTTTTTATAGGAGTTGTTCAATCTGCCAATCAATCGATCTGAAAAGATTGAGCCCTTCGAGGTCTCGATCGAACCTCGCGATCTCGTCTTTATCTGATTGATTGGTCTACTGATCTATAGGATCAATCTACCGAACTAGGCCACATCATTAATTTGAGTCCGGGCTTGAACCCGATTAATCTAACCCAATCGGTCTATTGATCCATTGGATTAGTCAACCGAACCAGTTTGGGTCCGGTTCGACCTAAGTCAAGTCTGATTATTCCAAACTTGGTCTGGTTGCGTCTGATTGCTTCTGTCTGCTTAATCTTGCTTCCAACTCCTGGTTCCTGTAAGACACGCATACAAGTACAAACAAAGTAACCTTGTCTAATTCTGTAAGTTTACCTGACCTACTAGGTTTTTTACTTGGAGTTCTTCTGAGACTTCTCACTACCTAGAGTTCACTTCCTTAAGATTTTCCTTTGTCAAACATTCAGTCACCTTGACTTGCTTTGTCCCTTGTCAGATATTCTGTCAGTCTTGATCTGTCTGGATTTTTCCTTGCCTAACATCCAGTTCTCTCTTAATCTGTTAGGACTTCCCTTGCCAAGCATCTGGTCACTCTTGGCCTGCTTAGACTTTTCTTTACAAGTCATCCGGGGAACTTTTGACTTGATTAGACTTTACCTTTACTAGTCATTTGGTCAAATTTGATCAGATACAACTATATTGTGAAACATCTAAAACTCTAGAGGCTGATTGCACCAATATCCATTGTCACACCGCACCTCGCACGCACAACACTACAGATCTACCCATGCAGCAAGCATATCATAATTGTTTGTTGCTTGCCTTCCATATCGTTGCCTTTGCCAAGAGCTTCGTGTTGGTTTGTCATCGCCTCCCCTTGGAGAGAAGAGAGAGCTTCTCTCTTTAAACGCTACAAGACCAATGACTATTAAGAGTTTTTTTTTTAAATGAAAGGTATATATATATATATTTCATTTTTTGACGAAGTGTCAAATCTAAGTAAATGTCCACTGTACAGTATATATGTGTCTGTACTTTCTTGTATACCAATTCTACATCAAAATGTGCACCCTCAAACATACCTCAGTTCCTTACTTGTCAAACATGATAGATTATGGCAGACATGGCAAGGTGTCGAGCCTGCATTAGCCTGTTAGTACCTCTGAAGTGTCGTCGGAAGATGCGAAACATCCGTCGATACATGGTCATCTCCTTAGGTATATGCAACCACCATTTGATCCTGCTCCAGAGCTCATTAATATGAGGTCATTGGAAAAATATATGCTCCTGAGTCTCCTCTGCCGCTCTACAGAGAATGCAGCTCTGGTTCTCCATGTAGTCTAACCGTGCTCTGGTGGGGAGTCTCCTGTGGGCCAGTAGTCAAAGTGTGAAGGAGTGGCTGGGTTGTAGATACCTCCTCTAGTCTGTCATTGTCCATGACTTCTTGCTGCCTGCATCTCGAAAGTAATCATATGCCTTCTGGATGCCTTTGCCCATTTGACTAAACCATCTTGTCAACTTCTGTCGTGCCAGCTCCACAGTGCCCTCAGAGGATAGAATAATATCTCTGATGGCCAGTATCCTCATGAGGGGTGAGTCCTGGTGCCTTGCCTGCCGTGCCCAGACATCAGTATGCTAGATGTGAGATGTGATGCACCCAACGTATCTAAAGTGTGTCAATGTTCCAGGCCTGCAAGTCTCTCATCCGTAGCACACTCTCTGTCTTGGGCTTGGGGGGTGCTTAGTCGTCCACGACATATGTTATATATTCGCTCCACAATACCACCGGGGAGGGGTAAAATGGACATCTAATAGCATTCCACCCCTTGAAGTACCGAGGTAATCAATTACACTTTCCCTGCATAAGATAATGTGTTTTTGGGCTAGACCTGGATTTTCCAAATCAAAGCATCCATGAGTTATGTGTAATCTGCAATCTTGAGCTTTTTTGAAGCAAGTGGAATGACAAGATATCTATAAGGCAATCTACCACCCGAGTACCAACTCGGCTATGCCCATGGGGGCAACAAGTTAATTAATTAAGAGCTCTTTCTTTTGTAGCATAAGGTGATAACTGTCAACACGGAGGCCGCTCTAGGATTTCTCTATGCGATCTGGAAGGGAGTTAAATCAGGAGGGCTTTGCCTAGCACAGTGGCACTTGCATGGGGGCGGGGGGTCAAGAAACCATCGAGGTATTCTATACACATTTGGGATTGATCCCTTGACCTATTGCAGCAACACCACATGCAGAAACCATCTATGTCAGCTCGTGGGGGCAATTAAGAGCTCCTTTTTTATATAAAAGTAAATTGTATTATAAGTCTTTCACGGATTTACATGTGGAGCACTCAAAAATCTAAAGACATGTGTTTGAACCTTTCTAAATATCCTCTCAATATTTGACACAACCCTTTCATATTGACATTGGTTTTGGGTTTGCCAAATCAAGTAGACCATGCTTGACACATCCATGACAGGCTTTGTTAAGGATGCTCCCTCCATAAAACCATAGCTGAAAGGTCTCTAGCATGGCCGTGGTAGTCCCAAAACTGTCTAATGTGCAGCCATCTTTGAGCCATGACCTATAGAGGTACAATGATGGAGCAACTAAAAAGAAAGTATTTCCATACCATTGCTGCCCAGGCCTTCCTGCTACTCTGCAGCCTGAAGAAGTTGTAAGCCTTAGCCGCCCCCTGCCATTGTCTCCATTTTGTTGCATATTGTTCTGGGGTGTCGACTGCTCTGCTGTGCATGGGCATGAAACCACTGCCTCCACTCTGCTGTGCGCTAGCCTGCATGGGCATGGGGCCACTGCCTCCGCCCTGCATTCCACTGCCTCCACACTGTTGTACACCGACCTGCACAGGCATGGAGTCGCTGCCTCCGCTCTGCTGTGCACCGGCCTACACGGGCACCGAGCCACTACCTCTGATTTGCTGGGTGTTGGTCTGTACTGGCATGGTGCCATTGCCTCTACCTTGCATGCCATTGCCTCCGCTCTGCTATATGATAGTCTGCACGGGCATGGGGCCACTGCCTTTGCGCTGCATGCCATTGCCTTTACTCTCTGCATCTCGATGTCGTTCAGGATTAAACCAGCCCGACCAGCCATTGCTCATCTTGGAGGTACTATGGGGATCACATTTGTTGTATGACTTTGGTCTTCTCTGGATTAGCTATGGCTCCGAGGAAAAAGGAGGAAGAGCGGCCCGAGCGCGAGGAAGGACACCATCATTATTCTTGTCACTTATCCAAATGCCTTTAGAATTTGAGTAATTTTATATGTATTAGTTTACCTCTTAAATTTTAGTAATCTGTTGCATGCCACAACCCGAACATGAGGAAGGACATCATCATTATTCGTGTCACTTATCCAAACGCCTTTAGAATTTGAGTAATTTTACTTGTATTAGTTTACTTCTTAAATCTTAGTAATCTGT
>JAOBBC010007561.1:0-12957 GCA_025388495.1 Curcuma longa
TTTATCAGTTATTCAGAGTCCTTTTCCTTGCATGAATATCAATATTTATCTTGTTGAGGTGATGCTGATATCTGCTATGACTGTGCAAAAGTTTAACTTGCTCCATGAACGCTACATAAACTTTAAAGCTTTAAAAGAACAATGTGTGAGAACAATGGTCAATTATCAAATCGGTAAAAGATCTATATAAATATTGATGTCCCATTTGTTTGTAACTGTTCTTATTAATTAGCTTCAATTAATTTAAGTAATGTTATAACTGTTAGTATTGATTAGCTTTAATATGAAATGTTGTGTGAATCACATGTAACACACCTACAGCATTTACAGTAATATAAGACTGGACTCAATTTCAAATTATTTTTTAATTTTCATTTATTTCAATTAATCGATAACTTTATACTCTCAGGAATGTAATCAATGCATTAAAACTCGGCTTTAAATCAGATTTATTAGAATTTATTTCAAACATTACGTAAGCTTCATATATAATTAATAATTATAACTGCATTTCGATATCACCCATGAAACATTCGGAGGACGTGGTAGTCTGTCACAATCTTGATGGGTCGAATCGGTACTCCCAATAGTTGACGTGACTCCTGAATAAATGGGGTCCATTGCTTCTCATTCAATGGGGGCATGCGTTTACTTGGATGGTGATCGGATAGACACAGCTGATCGAACAGTGGGCGGCCCCCACCGAAATTTCGCTAACCAAAAGGAATTCTAGAGCCACGTGAATTCCGGTACCCTTTCTTGGACCCATTGACGTGGCAGCGCCACCAGAAGCGAATGAGGGCGATACAAGGCGGGAAAGAACGGTTGGCGAGTGTTATGGATCCGCGTAATAGAGGCGCGTGACGCTGCACGTTGTGATTATGCGGAGGCAAGTGGTAACTTGAGTAATTAAGTCGAAAGACCGAGCCGCTTTAGTTAGCTTGTATCTTGGTCGGGGGTTAGGAGCGACGGAGAGGTCTCGCTTCTCGACGCGTCGTCGTCGTCCGGACGGCAGCGAAGAAGGAGAACGTTTGGTAGGTAGAAGAAGCCATCGGAACATGATGAAGAACATATTTAAGAAGCGGAGCCATCACCGGCCCAACGAGGTCCCCTCCGCCTCCTCCACGGTGGCGGCTCAATCGCCGGCTCCGTCGCCCGCGGCCGCTGTCTCTTCTTTGTGCGCATCCGACCACCGGGACGCAGCGTCAGTGACGTCTCCGACAACTCAATCCTCTGGTGAGCCACCGCGCACTACTTCCTCTGGGGAGGACTGGCAGGACTACTTCTCGTCGGAAGAGGAGTTCCAGGTGCAACTGGCGCTTGCGATCAGCGCGTCGAATTCGGAGTTAAAGGGCGATCTTGATGGAGATCAGATCCGCGCGGCCAAACTTCTGAGCCTGGGGAGGGAACGGATCCAGCAGGATCAGGAGAGCTCGGCGGAATTGTTGTCGAGGCGGTATTGGGTTAGCTCTCTGAATTATTTTGATCTTGGTTGATGAAATTGGACTTCTTTTTCGAGTATCATCGCAGGACTGAGGGGTTTATCAGTCAGATTTCTAAATTTAACTGAAAACCGTCAGTGAAATCTTGACATTGTGTTTTGGGCATGACTAGGGTTTGCCATTCTAGTTTCAGTCAAGAGGAAGCTCCTATTTATTCCTCTGATTCTATGATGTTTATTCGAATTCTGAGGGTCATGTATTTTTTTTGTTGTGGCTTTTCATTCATGGAGGTGCAGAGGATACAATGCTTTATTTGATCACTCGGATTCTCTTTATAATTTACCTTTTGGAAGTATTGATTGGCTGCTTGCTCTACGCAGGATTACAATGTACTTGATTATGATGAGAAAGTTGTAGATGGGTTCTATGACGTTTATGGGCTCTCAGGAAATTCTGCAAGTCAGAAAAGGATGCCATCACTAACAGATCTCCAAACAAGCATCGGAGATTTAGGTTTTGAAGTCATTGTAGTCAACCGTGCAATTGACCCTGCATTAGTAGAGTTGGAGCAAATCGCTCAGTGCATTTCGTTAGGATGCCCTACTGCTGACATTGCAGTGTTGGTGCAAAGAATATCTGAACTGGTCATGGGCCATATGGGTGGTCCTGTTAGAGATGCCAATGACATGCTAGCAAAATGGATGGAAATAAGTACTGAATTGCGCAGCACACAGCAGACAAGTTTGTTACCAATTGGCTGCATAAAAGTAGGATTATCTCGGCATCGAGCTCTCCTGTTTAAGGTTAGCTAATATGCTATTTTTAATATTTTTTGTGTGAGATCAATGTGCAATATGAACTCCACTTTATCATATGCTAAATTGATATTTCGCTGGACTATAGGACTGTTGAGTAGTTCGATCTACATCATGCATGCACATACACAGTGCCTTTATCACTAATTACACATTTGTCAGAAGTTTATTTTGAACTAGCATATGGTCATGGAGCTTTGCTTCTTATTGAGTTACAACAAAAAAGCAACTTGTTATTCACTACTCTGATCAATGTAGTTGTGTTGTATGTAGTTCAACTAGAAATGCATTTGAAAATTCACTTCAACAAACTACTACTTCCTCATTTCTATGTATATACTTTATTATGGATCATTCACACTGATGAAAAAAAATATTTATTCAACTTCCTACATAGCTAGCTATTTTTAATGTGGTTGTGAATCTGATGTATGAATGGTTGTAGGAACTGGTTGTCTAATTTTATATTTTACAATCTCCCTAATTCACAATTGCCCAAAGGATGAAACTTTATCTATGCTAATATACCAATTAAGTTTCTCTTGGCCTGTAGATATTTTTGATTGCACTCATGGAGATTCCTTTTTGATCCTATCCAGTTACCATGACATGATAATGCAGGTTCTTGCGGACAATATTGGCATTCCTTGCAGACTAGTTAAAGGGAGTCATTACACTGGTGTGGATGACGATGCCATTAACATAATTAATTTGGACAAAAGGTTTGCACTTGTATTATCCTCCCTCCGCTAGTACTCCATTAATATTTTACTCATCAACATCTCCTTATGAACAATTTGGGGTCATTTCCTATTGAAGAACTTTATTCCATGATTCAATTTCCAATATGAATTTTACATCAATCTAATATAGGTATACAATCCAATTTATTCTCTTTGTAACACTTTTTGTCAAGTTGATGATTTATAATATGTTTCAAGCTTGTTGCTAATATAATTTACTCTAGAACCCCCATGAGGCATTGCAACTTGTAAGAAGACCAATGAATTCATAGCTATTGTGAAGCTATACAAATTGCAAATACATCTCTAATCAGGTGATAAATAAATTTTCTATAACACATGTACGGACGTACCTAATAATAGCTCAACTAAAGAAGAGACGACTTTAGCTTGTTCCTACAAGCACTTTATAATCATTGCTTTATGCCGTTATAGAAAGAAACTGTGATGGAAGAGTGTGTGAATGTGTTGGTATTATAATGTTAGATGCTTCATCTTTCAAAATTTCCCAAGTTTTACAAAGATGTTGTAGTCATCCTAAGACTATTATTTATTTTCATTTTCACTTGGCTGCATACTTGGCATTCATCTTATGACTACCATTTACTAGAGATAAGTGAGTCTTAGTTTCTTCCCAAAGTTAAGGATGATGAAGAATTGCTTGATGGTAAAATAATAATATGCAAGAACTTGGATAGATATAATGTCTAAGGATGAAAGCATAACTTTGTAGCTTGGATTTAATGTAAATCAAATTGTATCTTAGATTGATATATAATGTAAATTTGTGATTTTCTTTTCCAATTTAGATAGATCCATGTAGCAGTTTCTCCAATGCTATTACATATACTTAATATAGTCCAAATTGATAAAGGAAGACATTGTATGAATTCAAAAGGTCTAGGGAATATAACAGGGGTTCATATTTAGCATATGGCAAGTTGGGGTCGATGCTATGGGCCTAAATTATTTAAAATTGAACAAAAGCCATTGTATGGGTCTATAGGATGTAGGGAACACAAAAATGTTGTCCATATTTGAGATTTGGGTGATATGGTTTATGTAGCAGTTTTGGTCAAACTGTTATATAGTCCAAAGTAGGTGGTTCATATTTGAAAATTGGCCAATACCGTATCAGTTCTGGCCAAAAGCAACATCTACATATGGACTATCTTCTAGGGCTCCAACAATAGGATAATTGCACGAACTTCAAATAACACAAAATCTAAACTTGAATAAAGCATGTGACAAGCATAAACCCTAGAACTCCTTAAGATGATACAAAATGCTAAAACTATATGCCATAAAATGCATCAAACTTGCCACTAAGCTTTGAAGGACTGCTCATGATGTTCCTTGCAATTTTGACAACAGTTTGAGATAATCTCATTGGGTGGCGTGACAATGGGTTGGTTGCAAGCATCAATGAAATATAATGGGCAGCAACACACTACTGTGAGTGGGAGTGATTTTAACATGTGGTATGACAGGTTTAGGGTGATGTGTCTATGGGTTGGGCTTTTGGTCTGATTTTATTTTGGACGGGCAGGTGACGGTAAGTGGTTTTGTGGGTCTAAAAGGATAAATTTAGTAGAAGTAATTTGTTTTTTGCCCTTTTATATGGAAGTGCTAAGGATATACCTACTTCACATTATCTCATCAGATCATCACTGGTACAAGCAAAACCAGCCATCGTACCATCTTCTATCATGTTGTGACATGAATTTTTTTTGATTATATGTCTTTAATCATTGAGGTACCTGTTGATGGCCCAGTATTAGACTCTGATGATATGGAAGTATTTTTCAGGTTCCCTATTTCAAATATTTTGAGTAAACAGATTGTAGAAGATACCACTAATGTTTACTATCCTCATCATGTTAAATATGATTTGCTACTAATCTAAATGGTGGTATTTTAGCGTGTACAGTTGCTTTTGATAATTTGCAACATAGTAAAAAATGCAGTCACTACTTGTTGGCTACATTGACACGGTTATTACATTGCCTATTTAATCACTCATCAAGAATCACATTACAACGTACTAGGGAATTTTTGGTTGATCTTATGGCTGCTCCAGGCACCCTAATTCCAGCTGATGTACTCAGTTTAAAAAATAGTTCTTCAAATCCAAACATAAATACAAGTATGAACTCATGGCCAAGCATACCAGAGGATTTTTTCAAGGATAAACTGTTGAATAGCGAGTTGAAAGGCTGTAATGCAGTTCCATCCCTGGGTGATATTAAAACTGTAGATAAGAGAACAAGATATGAAAATTCAACTTGGATACCTTCAGTCCAAAGTGATCATAATGGTGAATCCTCTACAAGTAATGGAAGTTCATCACGTGGAAGCATGAGTTTGTCTATACAGGATGAACATAATCAAACTACACCTACCAGTATCACTTCCTCAAAGCAGAAGGGAATAGTTGTTGCTGCTTCTATGCTTGGAAATAGTTGGGAGAAAAGAAAGGTCAATGCTGTTTTGAATCCACAAGATGCTCTAGATGTGGCAAACCTTTTTGCTGATTTGAACCCTTTTGGGGAAACTTTAGGTGCAAAAGTTGCTCCACATCCCAAAGCTACTGATAGTTCAAATAGTGGGTACCAGAGACCCAAGGAAAATATCGCCGTAGGACCTGGAAAATCACAAGTTCCATTGGTTTGGAAAGGGCGTTCTGCTTGTAATGAGATTTCTAGCACAAAACAGAAAAATTTGGAGTCATCAAATCCTCAAAAGAATTTTGTACCCCAAACTTCATCTTCTAAAATGCCCAGTTCTGCTGCAAAAACATACTCTGGAATTTCAACCAATGTTGCTGGGTTTTCTGTCATCGTTAACTCTCTTGAAAGCCAAAGTAGTAGCACTTCTATAGGTATGGGATATGGTTCCCCAGAATATGCCAGACCAAGTAAAGATTCAGAAACAACAGTGCACCATCACTTGTACCATAGCAGTGATAATCAAACAGAAAAAACACTTAAAAACCTCCAGCCATCTGCAGGAAAGAATTTGGATGATAATGACAACAAAATGGTTAGCCTCAATAGCCAATTAAGTGAATTGCGGGAACATAAAACAAATGTTGCAGAGAAACAAGTTCATCAAAAACCTTCTCATGATAGATGCACAGAAACAAATATGAACACTGTTGATCAAGAATTTTCTAGTTTTCCAGCTGTATCTCCTAGCATTTATGAGGAATCTTCAAATTATTCACAAGTTCGGATGAGCAAGCTTGATCCCGTGCTAGATGATGTGGCTAACTGGGAAATCCCTTGGGAGGAACTGGTAGTTGGCGAGAGGATTGGTTTAGGTACTTGTTGAACTACTTTTTTCCCAAAAATTCCGTTTAATCATAATTGTCTAACTGCTTTATTTTTTGTCATTATGGCTCACTTGTAATTCAGAAACAAAGTTTTGTTGCACTTTACTTTATTGAATGTACTCCTTGCCCAGCAACTAAGCAATACTCTGTACCAACTTGAGCTTACCTCTGACATGACCTTAATATTGATGCTTAGATATTGCACCTTATGTTTTTTGTGATCCTCTAGTCCTTCTGAATTTTGTTTTCTTTTCACTTCTTTTGAATAATGCTGCTGTTGCTTCTCTTGTTACTCAGTTTGATGTTGAATAAATAATTAGTTGATTTTCCCTATGAGTAGGTTCATATGGAGAAGTGTATCGTGCTGATTGGAATGGAGTGGTGAGTTGTATTTTATTGTACTATAGTAATATCAAAATGTTAAGAAGTATGAGGTATATCATGCATATTGTTTTTTCATGAATTCTTCATTTGTGGCATTCTTACAGTTCCTTTATCCGTTTTGACATTGCAAAATATTTTTCAAATCTTGTTTCTGATTTTACAGCTAATGATGGTGCATAACTTAAATCAGTGAAAAGAATTTAGTTGGTGCGACTGGGTGCCTTTCCTATTAGATTGGTTGTTGACGAAAGCTTACTTTATGTGAACAATGGATAGAGTAAAGGAACAAACTTTGGAAGTGAAAAAAACAACTAATACTCTTCATCATTTTAAATTAAAATTTTTAAAAATATTAAAATAGGTGTCGTCTATCTCAAATTATGCAACTAATTTCGATTGTTGTTGCCTTGAAAGGTGCTCAATTTGTCCTCTTTATCTTAAAGTAAACAGACTTTTATGTAAGGTTTAAAAATCTCTTCGTGTGCCAAATCTGTGTCTATCGGTCATTGCTTCAAAATTTTAAATTAATAATAGCAAGGTCTGGTGTGCTTGGAGTTGTTTTGTTTCCTTCCTCCATGAGATGGTTTGAAACCCATCAGAAAGTAGATAGAAATGGGGTGTTGACAACTTTCTTGGCTTCTTCCTTGAGCTAAATGTCTTGCAGTTATTATGTTTCAGAGCCCTTTTTATACATTAACCGTTAAGCCATGAATGACCTTAGTATTCTTTGATAATGGTAGTTACTGGTTTTAAGTCACAAACACCAAACATGAACAATTTGAATGGATGAGTTTTGATTATTAGGTGAACTTCATGTGTTTAATACAGGAAGTAGCTGTGAAGAAATTCCTAGACCAGGATTTTTATGGGGATGCTTTGGATGAATTCCGTAGTGAGGTACATAAATATTGTTTTCTCAATTTATAATTACTTATGAATATAAAGTAGAACAAGTACTTTTACTAATTTGACCATATGTTTGTCTAGATTCGGATAATGCGGAGGTTGCGTCATCCAAATGTTGTTCTTTTTATGGGTGCAGTAACTCGCCCTCCTAATCTATCTATTGTTTCAGAGTTTCTTCCAAGGTGTGACATATCGGTCCATTCTTTTTATGCATTTGACAGAAAATTGTCCTGATTGGCTATGTCTTGTACAATTTTGGCCTTTTATAGATGTATGGTGTGGTTAGTGTATTGCATGGATGATACATATGTAAACTAGACTAGTAATGTACAATTAGATTATATAAATCTTAGAAAGGACCAATAAAATTTATGGTATTGATGGACAAGGAATTTAAAATTGATTCACAAATGAATTATAGAAATATTTCTTACATATGGATTTTCTTTACTTGAATATTACATATGCTTGATTTGGAGCTGAGTTAATGTGATAATGGCTAAAGTTATTTTCCCCACATTAGATCATCTCCAATGGATCTGCTTCCGGTCTGCATTGACAGAAACCTCCCAAGTTAAATTCCTTGGCCTAGGTCCAATTTTTTTTTTATACTTTGTGTTTCCAAATCGGTTCCATTTGGATGGTGGGAGCAAACTGACTTAAATTGGAACCAGATCGCATCAGGTGGTGCATTACATGAACATTCACATGCTTGATTTGGAGACAATATCTAAACATTTCACAATGATTTTTAATGGTTCTGCTTTCGGTCTTCATTGAATGTATTTTGCTACATCAACTGGGACCATTATGTAATGGAGTATAGAGTATGCACAAATTTGACCAAACACCATACTTAGTGGCATACTAACAGCGTACATCTATACAGGGACAAAATGGTGTAGACTTCGCTTGTGTATTTGTCTTATTTGCTTGGATTATTAATCATTGTCATGAACAACACAAAATTGTTGAGTTGGTATTCCTGAATTATTAGTATATTCTTGATCATTTTACCAAATAAATTCATCAAAAATGCCTCATTAAAGTGTTGTGCATGCCATTGCCTTCTTGGAGCAGCCACCAACCTGAGTGTTGATGCACGCAACAACGAAACATTTTTTAAACTCGTACTGCCTGTAGACTTTAGTTTTAAAGTGATCTGCTAAGCATAGCTGATATTTAGAAACTTTAAATCTGCTTTGCAAGATAGCTCAATAGTTCTTAAAATTATTACACACACACACACCCATAGTTCTTAAAGATCATATAACTAAGGTTCTATGTATAAATTGAGTTTCATATTACACTGTATATATTGGCTTAATGTTTTAATGATTAGAATGACATTGATTAGTCACTTAGTATCCTTTTTTCAATTTATATTCTTTAAGCTAATTTTATTCCCTTTGATTGTTCAAATATTTGATTGATTTGGATTGAAACTTCAGAGGAAGCTTGTACCGGATTCTTCATCGCCCAAATTGTCAAATTGATGAGAAGCGTAGGATAAAGATGGCTCTTGATGTGGTGAGCAATTTTCTGAATTTTTCAATCTGATTCCTTGTGTTTTTTTCTAGCTTAGTAGTTTCTCTGATGGTTTTGTTTCTCAGGCTAAGGGAATGAATTGCTTGCACACAAGTGTACCTACCATTGTCCACCGTGATCTTAAATCACCTAATTTATTGGTAAATGAGAATTGGACTGTTAAGGTATGTAGTTGGCCTTATGAGTTATGAGTATAGTAATCAATTTGGCACACGTTAGTTATGATGCCTCTGCAGTAAGAACTAAAAATCCACAACATGCTCATGCAAGTTGTTTGACAAGTACTAATGAGGAACTTGAGCTGTTGTGGTATAGTTATGCTTTCTATTTGCTCATTGCATTGCTTCATTAACATATTAGTTTTTATCTTTCAGTCAAAACTTCATCATTACATTTCAATTACTGACTGAGCTAGAGACAATTTGGATGGCATGGTTGATTGACTCTCTTTATACGATATACATTGCTGCATGAGTATCTTTTTCATTTGAATTGTGATGCCTATGAAAATCAGTTGTGCCATATATCCTGTCAGATAATGCTTTCAATTCCAAAATTTCAGGTTTGTGATTTTGGCCTGTCACGCTTGAAGCATAGTACGTTTCTGTCATCAAAATCTACAGCTGGAACTGTAAGATATTATTGCTTTTGATGCTTTGCTTATGGCTTCAACAGTTTGGAGGTTAATTACTAAATCTATCACAATTTTTTTAGGTTTTAATAAATGTATCAGGAATTTTATTTAATAGTCACATTCTTTTGACTTTGTAAAAAAAAGATTTATCATGTTCTTGACTTAACAAATTGAATTCCACTTTTTCTGTGGCTATCATGGCATACGCTAATTTAACAATTTTAACACAATAGGTTGAAGAAATTCAAAAAAAAAATTAAAAGTTGAATTATTTTAAATTGATTAAAAATGCTATTATATGACTATTTGATCATGTGAAAATAATTTTATCAAGAATTAGTTAAAATTTTGGTTATAGAGCATTTTTCATTATAGATTTGTTACAAAATTGAAAGCATGTGATATATTTGTTAAAAGTAAAAGTTAGTGGCTCATTTGTTAAAACATTAAAAGTTTGCAATAGATTCTATAATTAATCCCTTCTGAAACATTGACCTAATATTTGTTGTTAGAATGAAGAAATATCACGATATATTTGTTCATATAATAAATGTGCATAAAAGGCTAGTTTGACTTCATTCCACGTTCCACAAACTCTTAATTGAATCTTACAGACCTATGACTCACGGTAGATGAATCTCATGAGTTCATGGTGGCATTGAATCATTGAAAATATAGGCACACTACATACATGTAAACAACTTAATTGAAACCATTCCCCTTCAATGGCGTTGCTAATTTATGTTTCTTTTATCTGATAGCCTGAGTGGATGGCTCCAGAGGTGTTGCGCAATGAAAATTCCAACGAAAAGTGAGTTTCCCTGACTACTTTAGTCAAATTCTTTTATACGGGTAATTCCCCACAATCTGTTTGCTTTCAAACTACTAGAGTAGTGCAAATTTACCTGTAAATTTGCACTTGCAATAAGCACAGTATCTTCACGCCTGACATGAGGAGCAGCGAATGCTGATGTGCAAGTTCAAATCTTACCTTCCTTCTGATCCCATGGATGCATCTATCAAGAGAATCTTAAGCAAAGAGTTTGTTGACTCGAGATTTTTACATACCCAAGCCAATTACATAGAAAGAGCCGTTATTTGCTTCTTATAAATATATACCTTAGGCAAGGAAATGTATATTGTATCTATATGATAAGCAATTTGTTCTTGCATTCTTCTTCCAACATCCTCCCAATTATGAACACATATATTTTTCCAGAAGTGATGTCTATAGCTTTGGAGTGATCCTCTGGGAACTTGCGACTCTGAGGATGCCATGGAGTGGGATGAACCCGATGCAAGTGGTTGGTGCTGTTGGATTCCAGAATCAACGACTTGAAATCCCAAAAGAAGTTGATCCCTTGGTTGCTAGGATCATATGGGAATGCTGGCAAATGTAAGCTTCAAAGTTATACTCGTATGCTAAGTTTGCTAACTAGTCATATTGGTTGATCATGCCGAGGACCATCTACTGATATTTCTTCCCTTCAGTTCAAACTACCAGTAATTGCCTATATATATTCGCATTCTAAAATTGAGCTGGTGAAATGCAATTAGATATAAATAAATGAGAAATGATACATTACATGAAAACGCAGCATGATACACTATAGATCTGGATCCCACATCCATACAGTGTAGTGTATTATACTGTGTTTTCATGTTGTATTTTCATATAGTGTATCATTTCTCTAAATAAATACACCTTGACTTGGATGCTGAGTCTTATCTCTCATGTAGCTTATCTACTTTGAAGTATACTCATATTTTTTTCGGTCACACACTGTTTTTTACTTTGGTCCGAATGATTTGTCTTATCAGGGACCCAAGCTTGCGTCCCTCGTTTGCACAACTGACAACTGCTCTGAAGTCCCTGCAAAGGCTCATCGTTCCTTCGCATCAGGGGTCGCAAAACCATCCAACGCCACAACAAATATCAGTGAACTCAACACCATAAGCACATCAAACGACGAGTAAAACTATACTTGACGGGTTGGATTTAGCCATAATCGGCCGACTCTTGTACCTGTCTTGCACCCATACAAGTGGTTTATTTTTTTTGCAGTGATTGTACATTACGTGATTATGTTTATAGCATTTATTATAAAAAAAATGTGTGGTTGTATATTTTTTTTTCCCTCATGTGTTGCCAGTTGGAAACCGGCCGTATCCTGTGGAAACACCCTGTAAGTTGGGGGAACATAAATGGTCCAATGTGAGAGAGATCATCAGTATCTTTAGTGAGGCTGATCATAATTGTAAAAGTTACAAAAACTTGTGTATTTGTTTACTTGCCGATGAGCTTCTGTACATATTGATTTTCCTTGTATTTCGAAGAGAATATGCTAATTATATAAACAAGCAAACTGATATTTCTGTTTAATGCGCCACAGTTCGTATTGATTTTGCTTAAATTTTATTACTCAAACACCTGGATGGTTACCACAGTTGGTAACTGTATTTTGTTGGCATCGGCTAGGTTTATATGCAAGGGTAAAATGAAACTATTCTTATAATTTTAAGCGAATTGATATTTTTAAGTAAGGTTAGATGATTAATCTATAATTGAGAATCTTTTTTTTCCTTGCAAATTTGTCACAGTGTATTCATTTTGAAGGCCAAGAAAGCGGCTTTCTCATTCCTTCACTGACTTTATAAGTTTATGGTAAAACCAAAATAAGCGACCAGTTTATCTTCAAAGGCTGATAGCTATCCATCAATCTCACATGATGTTTTTGGTTCATCTATTTTTGTGTCTACAGGATAAGGTAGGCAGTGCCCCCTGCAAAACATTCCTGTCTACCTAATAGATAATGCAGTGCTTGATCAACGCAAGTGGACTATTTGAATCACATATATTCTGCTGTATCTTGACTAGTAGATAAAAGAGATCCTTAGGGAGCCTAAAATTTGAATTTAAAGTAGGGATTTTAGCAGTCCCTAAACCTAGTGAATGCACTTAATTAGGTTATTTGCACCATATCTGTGAAAATTTACGGCTTCATTTTAATCATGAAGCAATCGTTTACTCTGACCAATTCTATCCAGTAACTGGAGACTAATTAATTGAAGCCTTCTTGTGCCACGAATATGGTCCTTAAGGATGAGACCAGGCACATTCTCAAGGCCTGCACTATCACTACTCTGAAAG
>JAOBBC010007665.1:0-12946 GCA_025388495.1 Curcuma longa
CTTGCAACAAGCTTTTCATGGGTTCTCCTCCATTTTGTAATAAGCTTTGAAGTTAATACCAAAGCTAAATTTCAACAGTAATGAGCAACTTCCTTTACCGACATCTTCTCATCGTTATCTGAGGATTCTTGATCAAACTCAGATGAAGGCTCCTCCTTCTTTTCCTTCTTCTTCTTCTTCTCCTTTTTTTCTACAATCAAAGCAATACCTTTCTCTTTGGAAGACACATTAGCTTGTTCATGTAATACAAATTCACAAAATAACTCATCTAGTTTAACAATTGAAAGATCCTTAAATACTTTATACGCATCAACCATTGATGTCCATAAAGTGATTCTAGGAAAAGCTTGAAGTACATACCTTACTAAGTCTTGGTTGTCTATCTTCTCACCTATCACATAAAGTCCATTCACAATCTCTTTGAACCGTCTATGCATTTGACTTACGATCTCATTTGGCTTCATGTTGAAGGTTTGAAGTTGTCCAACCAAAAGATCCCTCTTGGCTCTTCTAGATTCACTTGACCCTTCATTTAATTCAATGAGCTTCTCCCAAAGCTCTTTGGCTGAGTTGAAGGGTCCAACCTTGCTCAACTACTCTTTGGAGAGTCTGTATTGTAAGGTGGTTGTGGCTTTTACATTTACTTAAGCCTTCTTGCATATTTCCTTCGACCAGTCCTTGGTAGGTAGAGGTACTCCAAATGCATCCTTTGGTTTTTCGAAACCATCTACAACACTAAACCAATTTTCAATATCGTTTATTAGAAAATATTCCATTCTACCTTTCCAATAGACAAAATTATTACCATCGAAGTATGGAGGTCATGTAGTGCTGTATCCCTCTTCAAGCGCCATCTAAATGCTCCAATTGAAGGTGAGTTCTTCCGAAGTTAACCTACTCTGATACCACTTGTTGGGACCGTTGCATTTGCTAGAGGGGGGGGGGGTGAATAGCAACTTTTGCTCTTGCATATAAAATTGTTAGCGGAAGCATAAGACAAAAATAAAATTAAATTCAAACAATGCTAACCCTTTCAATTTATTTGGTATTTACATTTACGAGGTGACTAATCTAAGGATCCAAACACACCACACGAACTTTCCACTATGAAACTTCTCCGAGAAACCTTTACAGTTGATCTCTTCCTCTTACAAATGTATAGTGAAGGTTTGGGGGAAGATTTTGTGAATAATAGGGCTTGAAGATCGTGCAAGAATGAAAAAGTGCAAACACTTGCGTCTCCAATCTTCAATCTGTCTTTTTATATTTTCTCGATACCAGTCGACTGCCTCAGGGATCAATCGACTGGTGGGCTTCAACGGCTCTTGTAGATTGCGTTTAATTCTCCAGCTGTCATATCAATGTTCAAATATCATTCGACTGAGATTCACCCAGTCGACTGGTTAGTGCCTTTCACTCGACCAAACTTTTTGTGTTTTGGATCAGGGCACCAATCGACTGATGTCAGTCCCAATCGACTGGTGAAGTTGAAAATCACCTTTCAACTTCCTTCTTCATCCCTTTGCCTTGACTCGCGCCTTCAAATATCTTCCATAAGCCTCGTACCAATCTTTGCACTTGCTTGAGATGTTTCCCTTAGCTTTGTCATGCTAAGTCTTCCTTTTGTCAAGAGGTCGTACCTCCGGGACTTCACCATTTGCCAAGAGGTCGCGCCTCCAAGACTTCACCATTTGCCAAGTCTTCAAACCTGGACGTTCCTTTATACTCAATTCACACATGTTAGATCACCAACATTGCCTAACTTAAACTCATTTGGTCAAACATTAAAATTCAATGATACTTGGGGTAAGACTGCACCAACAAGATCATTAATTACTTTATTATTTTCTCTCTAAGTTTCTGTGCTACAACTATAAAGGCTTCTTCGCCTAAAAGAGTTTTGTTTGAGCGTCAATTGCCTTGGAAGCAATGACCAAGTTGCAACCAATTTTTTTTATAAAAAGTGTCTATCCTGCGACCTTGCTTAACCGTCTATTCACCCCCTCTAGTCGGTCCAACATGATCCAACAAGTGGTATCAGAGCCAGGTTCACTTTTGAAGGACTAATCGCCTGATAAAGCAACAGGATGATGGCCGAAGCACATATCCATCCACCCAAATTCGAAGGAGATTTCACTGTCTAGAAAAAGAAAATGGAAGTATTTTTTCGTACTGATTTTGATATTTTATTGTCTATTAAATATGATTTTGCAGTTCCAAAAAATACGAACGGAGATGAAAAAGAAGAAAGCCTATGGAATAAGAAGGAGCAATCCGAGTCTGTTGCCAACCACCTCTTAACAGTCTTACCTACTCAAGAAGTGAATCGGATCGGCACATACCACTCCACGAAAGAACTGTGGGAGAAGTTCTTAGAACTTCATGAGGGTACCTCAGAAGCCAAGTCAGCAAGGAAGGACCTTCTATGGAATCAGCAGACAAATCTACAAATGATGGAAGGAGAAACGGTGGCAGAACTTCATGCCAAAATTAAGCAGCTAATCTCCGTACTCACCCAACTCAGGGAATCGGTAAGTAATCACGATTCTCTTCGATACACCCTCAACGCCTTCTCGAGAACCCAGGAGTGGAGTACAATCGTCGACGCCTATTATATTTCTAAGGATTTAGAGGTAAGTATGCTAGATGAAATGTTTTCTATTTTTAAATTACATGAGTCTCGGTGTGTAGGATCTAGAAAGATAGACAACAGTGCCCTGAACACAAGGAGAATGGAAAAGGGATTAGAATCCTTGACGGACGATGAAGAGACAACGCAAATGGTAAGGACCTTTAAAAGTTTTTTTAAAGCTAACAAGTTTTCGAGGATGCAGAAGAAAAGGCGATCTTCGAAGAAACATACTGTCTGATACTATAACTGCAACGAGGAGGGGGCATCTAAAAGACCAGTGTCCCAAACTCAAGAACTAGCCAAAGAAAAAGACATTAAAAGCCACCTGGGATAAGACCTTGTCTGACGAATCAGAAACTCAGGAGTACGCCGGACTTGTGTTGATGGCAAGTCATCAAGAAGAGAGCACTAATGAAGGGGGAGCAATGTCAGAAGAAAGTAACGACGAAGGGGGAGTCTCTCTTTTCAAAAGCGACCCGGTAAGTGAGGTATGTTTTCTCCCTCATGATCAATTATACGATGGAATAAAAGCAATGCTCAAGGCTAACTATAAATTAGGAAAAAATTCACAATTAAGAAAGGAACTAGCCCTTGTATCTTCTTCTGATAACTCTAATGTTTTAAAGAATGAAAATGATAACTTGAAAAACTTAGTTCAAAAATTAGAATTTGATATTTCATGTTACACCAAAAGAAAAATACCTATTCTGATAATTTGAACTGGTATATTAAAAATCCCAGGGGCCAACTTAGAAAAGTGCCCAAAAACTATATTCCTCTGAGATTTTTAAATCAATCTAGTAGATAGGAACTTATTTTGGATTCCCAAATCTATTTTAAACTGATCTCTTTTGTGCTATTACATATGCATGTATTGACTAATATTTTTTATGTCTTTTTACTTAACTAATATTATTTTCTTGTTATCTTAGAAAATTAAGTTTGACTAATTTTTTACTAACAAAAAATTATGTTTTTATTTTTCCTCGATACATAATTATGTTGTCCATCCATTGAGAATTTTATAAATTTTTTTGATTTTTTTGAATACTCATAATTTTTTCATTCAAAATTTAAATTTTAAATTTTAAAAATAGATAAAAATATTATTTTCACAGGGGAAGTGAGCTAACGGGCTCGGTGCAATCCGAGGAACACAAAAGCTACGGAAGAGTACGCCGGTGAAGCGGGAAGGACGTGCGCGATGCCCGAGGGACGAGAAGCCGAGAGGAAGCACGCTCGAGGGGGAAAAGGTCGGAGTCAGGTTCGAGTGAGCCTAACTCCGGTTTGCCAGAAATCACCCAACCGACGATTTTATAAAAAGTTAACAAAAGTCAAACATGTTGCCTTTTGACCATTGACTTTTGACTATTGATCATTGGCAGTTGACTTTTGACCGTGATCGATTTTATTTTTTATCATATAAAGGATAAATACTTAATTTTTATTAAGAATAATTCTCTTTATCTTTCAAAGATAAAGTTTATCCTTATTTAATCAACTACTACGATCAAAGCCTATCTCCGATCAATGATTAAGATTGCATCAACGAATTAAAGGCCAAGAGAAAGTTCATCTAGATCAATGATCCAGATCTATTCTCTTGGGTTATAAATAAGACTTAGAGTTTTAGAGGTCAGATTATCAATTACTTTATCATTTTCTCTCTAAGTCTCTGTGCTACAACTGTAAAGGCTTCTCCGTCTAAAGGAGTTTTGTTTGAGCGTCAATTACCTTAGAAACTATGATCGAGTTGCAACCAAGTTTTTTTTTTTAAAAAGTGTCTATCCTACGACCTTGCTTAACCGTCTATTCACCCCCTCTAGCCGGTCCAACCCGATCCAACATGCCCAACGTAAACGATTAAACGATTGTGGGCCTTGGAATAGTAGCTGTGGTTGTGAACCAAGTAAAAAATCTTTGTCTTTGTGTTTTGTGTTTGATAATTTTCTTTGTAATATTTTCCGCTACTTTACTCTAATTGATCAAATTTACAAACGAATACGAATGAACTTTATGAAAAATGAAAACACTATGATACCCTCCCCTCTGGCAACTCTTAACAATCCTATAATTGGTATCAGACGAGGGGTGCTCGAACACAGTGCAACCACCGGTCGAGTAAGTTTTTTGAAATTTTTGAACTTTTTAAAGTTATTTCATTTTTCTCCCGCACTGCTAATCCAAGACCAAGTCTTGGAATAATTTTGTTGCTATTTCTGTGTGCTAGAATCAAATGGCCCATCAAGAAAGATTCAGTACCGCAAGGTCACCTCTGTTCTTCGGGGAGGACACCATCTACTCGAAAGGTAGAATGGAGTACCACTTGAAGACACAAGTGAAAATGTGGATAGTCATACATTTGGGATCGTCCCAGTGCAATGCGCATATTTACACGTTTCGCACAACGTACGCAGCGGAAATAAATAAATAATTAAACTAATTATTATCACAACACGCGTATGTAAAGCAAGAAATAACAGCGTATAAGGCATGGTAGGAAATAAAATTTTCAAAATAAAAGATTATTCTGTGTTTACAATTAAAATTTTCAGAATAAAAGATAATTCTGCGCGTACCTCTTGGATGACGTTAAGCGATGTTGGCATCAATTGAGCGGTCCTTGTCGAAGTCCAGTCTCTATTGGTGATCCACGCTAAGCTCTCGTTCGAACGACTTCGGAAGCCACGAATCACGTCATCGTCTTCGTTATTAGCCGATGATCAATGACGATCGAATCGAAAGAAGCTTTATTTTAGAAACCATGCAACAACATTTATCACGATCGTTCTGGGGGTTTCTAACTATCATCGAGAATCGTATTCTTGGTGTAGTTTTCGGTGGTCAACCTTTGACCACCGATTTGGGACAAATAATCAAAACCTATTCGACAATGATGGAATAATCTCTGAAATCTTCTTAAGCTTCCGTAAATTAACAAGCAGTCGTCTGACGATCAGGATTTGATTGGCAACGGTCGAAAAACCTATCCGATAGCTGAAAATATTTTTTGGCGATCAGACAATGAATTCTGACATCAAAACCCAATACAATCAGACAACCTTCCCTCTCTTGCAATACAAAATAGAGCACTAGTTTCTTTCGTTTCGATCGACAACGCAGAAGCAGAGAGACTGAGCTCTATATTTCTTTTGGTCAGCAACGCAAAACAGAGAACACAAGGCTTTATTTGGACGATCACCCATGCGAAGATGCAACAGTGCTTGAGCTCCTCTGGCTAGCGATGCCACTCAAGGAAGGCAGAGGCAGGGGGACGCCCGAGACCCTGCTTTTGGTTGACGGAGCTCACGAAGAAAAGGCCGGTGTCCAGGAGGGTATGAACGACGCCGTCGTGATAGGGTTGCGCCTCCCACGTCACTGCGTCTGGTTCCCTCTCACGCGTCTACAGTTTGCTTGCGATCTCCGACGAAGGAAGGCGATGCCGCGCGATGGGAAGAAGAAGGGCGACGCCGTGCTGCCCTATTTTCCTACTTCTTGTCTCTTCTCCGACAGCCAACGAGCAAACCTGACAGTCGGCGGTCGGCGCGTGGCACAGGCAGAAGTTGGGCAATGCCGTGGCTGCAGGGCAGAAGCGAGTGCTCGGCGGGGAGGATGAATAGGGACGCGCTGTGCAGAGAGGATGAACAGAAGCCCTCTCGTGCGATTTCTTCTTTAAAGAGAAGCTAAAGTGTGGCGGCTAGGGCTAAACCAAACTGGGCTTTTAGGGTTGGCGCATGTGGGTTGAACTGGAGTTGAACCGAAGGAAAGAATAACCCTACTGAACCGGGTTCAGCTTATGTTCACTGTAGCGAACTGGATTTATTTTGGTTCGCTTGGTTCACTAACCAAATGAATTTTGATTTGACCTAAACTAGTTTTGTTCACTTCATCTTCACAAGACGAAGCTCCTCATCTCTTCCATTTTGCCAAAATCTCTTTCATTGTGAACCAAATCAAATTGGTTCAAAACTTAATCTTTAGGTTTACTAACCAAACGACCTCTGATTTAAACGAAATTAGTTTCATTCATTTTATCTTCATAAGATGAATTCCATCATATTGTCCTTTGTCTGGTTCAACTAGACTTTATTTCTCTCATTTTGAGAATTTAATTCTCTAACTCGTTTTAAGTCATTCAGAGAATTTGTAGTGCATGTGACCTAATAGGTTCCCAGTTATGTTGGCTATCTGTAATTAACTATTAATGATTGATTCCAGAATAATTCTAAACCCTTCAGCAATTCCAATTAAACGTGTCTCACTCTTTTCATCGTCTTATACCCCCTTAGTTCAAGACATGGTCTATGTGTCGGTACTCACTAGGCTGACTACGTCACACCTAACCCAAGCTGCTTTTTTGTCCTGTGGATTCAAGTTACTTGTACATGTGTTCAAGAGTATCATACTCTTAACATATAATGCTTTGGCTAAAGACTTTTAGTAACAATCCTGACAAGCGATCGTAAGGTATACTTCTCCATTTCTAAGGAGCGGTGAATCCTCTGTGAGCTACTCAAACACCTTCAGGCACTTCGACTTATACCCAATCATCTCGAGTCCACACCTCCTCGGAGATGCTTGCTTAAGATGTCAAAGTTTAAGCCTCCATGACTAACATGACTTGAATACCACAAGTCAAAGAAAACTCGCACTTAAGTTGCATTGAGATTTTCATTGACATTTATATCGAACC
Source organism: Curcuma longa (assembly GCA_025388495.1). NCBI lineage: Eukaryota > Viridiplantae > Streptophyta > Magnoliopsida > Zingiberales > Zingiberaceae > Curcuma > Curcuma longa. The sequence continues at coordinate 7,326 of JAOBBC010007665.1, forward strand.
ATATAAAGTCTCAAGACACATCACTCCAATGAACTGGTTACCTTTAACCAACATCCACGTTTAACTCTCAACATCCAATGTTTTCAGCAATGAGATCAGCTGCTTGGCTAACTAAGGAGTTTAAACGTACTAGTCTCGACAGAATCGATGATGTTCTGTGCTCATCAATTTTTTTGACTAGGGATAGTTTTAATATATTCATAATTGCACATATAGAGATGCTCACTAGTTGTGATCCAATCACAAATTCTCTCATATTATGAATCGTATTGCAGACATTTAGTATTTGAGTTTAAGATCCAATCAAACACATAAAAATGTGCACTCAAATAGTGAATTACTATTTATCTAATAAATATTATAACCGTAAGGTGATTGTCTTAGAACACCGCTCAAATCTAACAATACAGACAGGATTCACAATCCTGACCGACAATGATGATTTATCACAATCCTGCGATAAATGGGATGTAGCCACAAGAAAAAAAAATTGAAGCAGATGCGAAGGCAACCCAGACATTGCAATGTGGGTTGACCAAGGAAGAATTGAACCAAGTTGGACCATTCATCAGTGCAAAAGACCTTTGGGATAAGCTTATTGAACTACACGAGGGCACCTCAGATACAAAGGTCAACAAGAGAGATCTCCTTATGAACAAACTATACAACATCAAAATGATGGGGAGAGAATCGACAGGTGGACTTCATACGAGGATTCAAGACATATTGAATGGACTGCACGCGATCGAACAATCTGTTGAGAATTGAGATGTCATAAGGTACGCATTGAAAGCGTTCCCAAGGAATACTTTGTGGGTATCTATGGTGGATGTTTACAAGGTCTCTAGGGACCTTTCCAAAATTAAATTAGATGAGTTATTTTCAAAATTTGAATTACACTAATAAATTAATGTCGAAACGAAAGAGAAAGGTATAACTCTTATTGCTGGATCATCCAAAGAAAGAAGGACCAAAAAGACAACAGAAGAATAATCTGATGCATCGTCAGATTCCGAGAGCAACGACGAGGTTACAATAGAACTGGTGAACTTAGTCCGAAAGATGTTGCGGAAGAAGCATGACATAAAGAAATCATAAGTGAAGAAGGTAGTTCAGAAGTCGAATTCCAAGAAACCTTCTACTAGCAAAACGGAGCTCACGTGTCACGGGTGCAAAGAGAAATGTCACTTCAAATCAGAGTATCCGAATCAAAAGAAGGAACAAAAATTAAGAAAGAAGGCACTCAAAGCAATGTGGCATCATCCTCATTAGAAAAGCCAGAGGAAGAACCGACCACGACCTTTCTTGCACTTCCGGACTGGAATGAACCAACGGAGACCGATAGCAAGTCAGATACTGACTTAAGTTCAAGCGACAGATTCGCATCCATTTCTGAAGGTTCCAATATCGCTATAAGTACTGAAAAATTATATTTCATCATTTTCAATTTAATAAAAAGATTTTCCAAATCCAATGCCCAAGTTGAATCACTCCAAGAGGAGGTAGCACTCCTCAAGGAGAAAGTCAACTCCAGACCGCCAATTGAAGTCGTTCAAGCTGGGGCCTCAACTCAAGTTAAGCTTGAGGAAGAGAACTCCCAATTGAAACTTCAAGTTGATGATCTAAAAAGATCACTTGCAAAATTCATCTCAGGTTCCAAGTATCTTGATATGATTCTTGGAAACCAAAGGGCTGGATATAATCGATCTGAGATTGGACATAAAACTAAGCATAGAGTATATATATGATATTACTGCACAGACCCAAGAAACTAAGAGTCCAAGCATAGGTTCCCAAATCTAAACTGGTCAATCCAGTTGGATTGAACCAATTTTGGATCCCCAAGGATCAAATACATTATTTAATCAGAACCAATAGGGGTCGTGATCTAGGGGATCTAAAACCTTGCTTATAAATTAACTATTTGCATATTTTTCTTATTGTTTATTTTTTTTTAATTTTTACTTTTAGAACAATCTAGGCTAGGTAAGCACTGAATATTGTAGGATCAAATAAGCGCTAGAGGGGGGTGAATAGCATTATCTTTTAGCGATTTTTTCTCAGTTTTGAAACTCCTCAATCATGCTCATTCGTAAATCAAAGTAATATGCAGCGGAAATAGTAAAAACAAATTTAAGACAAGCACACAGAAGGACAAGCTTTGTTTTTTACTTGGTTCACAACCAAAGGCTGTTACTCCAAGGCCTATGATCTTTAATCGTTTACGTATGAGCAATCCACTAATGAACTCTTTTTCTTACTAAAAGAGTTGTAATGATTACAAAAGCCAATATGATAACATCATTTATCATAATTAAATAATACAAAAAAGTAAATCATTACTAAGATCGGAGTTGAAGTAGAAGCTCTTTTCGGCACTACTCGGCGTTACTACGACTGCTCGGGTGTTCCCCGTTGGGTCGCTCTTAAATAGCTTGATTTTATGTCACGAACCCTCTATTCGACGCGCTTTTATAAGGCCTTCCAGTCACTTGGATTCTCCTTTCCGGTGACTCCATATAGACCACCGATCCGCCATCTTCGCAGTTGACTTGGCTTTCCAATCGACTGGATTCCCCTTCCACTCCACTCCTTGTAGACGTGGAGGATATGGATGGACTTTGCCTTTCACTTCGATTATCTGAACCCGAGTTGCCTGGATTCCACCTTCCAGGTGTTTGGATCGTCCAGTCGACTGGATTCTGGATAGAGTCTCCCGGAGTCAAAATCCTCGCCTCTTCAATCTGCATTACAAGTCAGTCCCGAAACACAAAATAACAGACAGACTTGTTGGACTTCCTGCTTAGCTATGTGGTCCTTGGCCCTTAGGAATTTGCTGCTAGGCTCCTGGTCCTCCTGACCGCCTAGACTTCCACCAAGCCTTAGTCCTCCTAACCTATTTGGATTTCGCCAAGCTTCCCAGTCCTCCTGACATTGCCTGGACTTGCACATGGTGCACTTGACCTTCTAAGTCTTCTGCCTGATCTTCCAGATCAGAACTTGCCCTTGCCTAGCTGCCACTAGGACTTTGCTTTGCCTAGCCACAATTAGGGCTTTCCTGTACTCCCTGCACACTAGATCAACTTGTTAGTCCAACCACACACTTAACTTGAACCTCGTGCCATCATCAAAACCATGGTTCGATCATCTGGTGCTTCCCGCACTAACAGTTTTCCCCTTTTTGATTATGGCAATTGAGTTTCAAGTTAAGAAAATAACTTTATAAGAGAGAATTGGCAATTAAATTCAACTCATGAAAAAATTTCATGCTAATGCAACATGATATGCCTGTGTTAATATTAACTCCCCCTGCTTTCAGGGCTCCCCCTGAATTTATACTTATTTTAAAATAAGCAGAGTTTTTAGACAATAATATTTTTAGTTTTCTCCCCTGAACTTGACATGACTAATTTTGATCAAATTGAAGCAAAACCATTCAAAAATTTAGAATTTAAGTTCAAAAATATCTGATTTTCAAAAATAGATTTGAACTTTGCAAAAAAAAATTTAAGAACTTTAAAATTTTTTTTAAAGACTTGAAATCTCATAATTCTCCTCCCCCCTTTGACATAATCAAAAATAATTAAAGGGTTTGATTCCAAGCATATTAATAATATGTAAAATACTTAGACAAAAAAATATTATCCGAGGAGCGAGTGTTCAACTTAGGTTTTAGCTAACTACTAAGAAGTAGTAACTTGACCCAGTTAGTCAAGTGTAAGTGTATCATTCCATTGAACTTATGCTTAGGAACACTCAACTTGATTCAATGTGTTATTTAAAGCCCAAGTAAGGTTCGATATACTGATATAAGCATCTAATACTTAGGCTAGAATCCAATGCATCTCACACCATTCTAAGTTTCACAATCACAATCAAGGTACCTAGTGTGCTTTGTGAGATGCTCCACCTAGATCTATAAGAACATGCTTTCTAGGGGAAAGATTCTAGTCTAAGGCTAAATCATTCCTTTCCTTTACTTTTGAAATAAAAAAATATTGAAAATAAGTTTTTCAAAAGAAAATAAACTTTTTAAAACTTTTGAAAAACTATGTAATAATAGATTGGAAAACAATATGAATTTTAAAAATTTGTATTTTTCTATTCTACCAAGCACAGTTAGAATATTCAAAAATGCACATAAGTAAACTATGCAAAGTCTAGAATGCATATAAATGATAATATGTACATAAGTGACTGTCAATGTGTCAATAAGTCTGAATATGTTCAAACAAGTATGTCTACTGGGGTGGTGGTGGTGGTGGATGATGATCCGTGCCCCAAGCCATAATCATCTCCATCCTCTCTATCATCCTCGCATCTTGATCATCGAATCGACTGATCATCATCTGCTAGAAACCATGGCCAGTCTCCTCAAGTCGAGTCAGTCGTTGATCAGTGGTAAGTGGAGGTGTAGGAAGCTCGAGCAGCTCTCCAAATCTAGGCTATCATCATCATCATCATCATCATCATCAACATTAACGGTTGCTGGTGGTGATAATATGTACATAAGTGAGTCACTAGTCAATGTGTCAATAAGTCTGAATATGTTCAAACAAGTATGTCTACTGGGGTGGTGGTGGTGGTGGATGATGATCCATGCCCCAAGCCCTAATCATTTCCATCCTCTCTATCATCCTCGCATCTTGATTATTGAATCGATTGATCATCATCTGCTGGAAACCATGGATAGTCTCCTCAAGTCGAGTCAGTCGTTGATCAGTGGTAAGTGGAGGTGTAGGAAGCTCGAGCAGCTCCTCCAAATCTATGCTATCATCATCATCATCATCTACAATAACGGCTGCTGGTGGTGGTGGCTGGGGCTAAGGCTGAGGCTATCGCCTCTAGGAAAGTATCCCATCATCATTTACCTGAACCCCAGCTAATGCAAGATTCCTAATGCTTAATATGTCATATTCACTAGGTGGTGTGATATCACCACCAGTGACATCAACACCTAGTAAAGCTAATAACCCAGTGAGAATGTGATAGTAGGGCATATGGACCCTCCTGCTAGTGGTCACTGGGGACGCAAAAATGATGGTATGAAACATGTGGAAACTAATATCTATATCAAGTCTATGAATGAATGCATAAAGAAGAAAAGTAGAATGGTCACATAACAGCGATGTCCCTAGTGGTCAGGAGTAAAATGCAGTTCACTATCACTCTATACAGGATATAGTCCTGTACCCTAAGTCTGATAGAGGAAAACTGGACTACAGTGGGAGCCCGCTCCTTCTGAAAGAAATGTGTATCCATGAGATCGAAGGTGATGTGGGAGTAGGGATCCCCAAAAGGTAAATCCCTAGGTGGATAACATAAGAATGAGTACTGGGATGGGCGAAGTCCCAGAAATGAACTGATGACGGTGAGTGATATGATGATCTCTATCCCCCTAACTCGGGTGGTGTAATTCAGATCATCGATCTGAACTAGATTATTATACAACTCGGCACACAGACCTGTGTTAACTGGAGTAATACAATAAACTAGTCTATGAAGGCCATAATGCTCTATGACCTCTATCGATGGAATGCAAGATCGTGTAAAAAATATCCTATCGATGTATCTAGAATGCAATGGAACAAATGATAGTGAATCAAATCTAAGCCTAAGTT